>JAQIVF010000682.1:0-19206 GCA_034698365.1 Steganacarus magnus
TAATTTCTCCATAAATGTTACTATTAAGTTATTTACTTTATTTTTTTTGTATTTCTTTTTTTAACAGAATTGCCTCAAAGTTTAAACGAAAATATTCTATTGGAAAGTGATTCAGAAGTACTTACTAACGAAACTAAATTTAAAGATATGGAAACATGTAGTGTTCATAATCATGATGAAGAGCCAAATAATATTCAGTCTAAAGATTTTGAAGAAAGCAATAATCAAGAAATAGTATGTCAAGAAAGTGATTATTCTAATTCTACTTTAAATTCAATGGTATTTGAAATGTATAAATTTAAATTCAATTACTCTATATTTAATTATGAATCTATGAACTTTAGGAAAATTCAAATAACAAACTAATCAGACTATTATTCCAGAATTAGTCATACTGGATTCGGACTATGAAATTTCAAACGATAACCTTTATTCAACATTTCTTTATCCCAATTTTTGCGACATAGAATCTGATATAGAATCAGACGTAAAAATTTATTTTTTTTACTCACAGATAATTTTAATTTAACTTAATATTTATTATTTTTTAGAGTGAAAGTTTTGAAATAAATACTACGGCAACGAAAAATAATTTTCAATCTGAAGAAGAATCGACAAATAATATTCATCCTAATGCTGTGGAAAAAAGTAGTATTCAATCTGAAGAAATAGTGACAAATATTATTCAGTCTAATGTTATGGAAACAAATATTATTCAGTCTGAAGATAGGAAAACAAGTAGTATTCAATCTGAAAAAGAAGAGCCAAATAATATTCAATCTAACGTTTTGCAATCAAATATTATTCAATCTGAAGAAATAGAGACAAATAATGAATTATTTTCAAGTGATAAAAAAATTGTTAAAAAATGAAATTAAAAAGTTAAATCAAAAAAATTTTTTTTAAAAAACTAAAAATTATAAAAAAATTGTTTGTCTTACTTATATGTTTGTCTTTGTCTTGTGAATCAAGTCAAGCCCACCTCCACGTGGTGATTCTTGGTTAACACTAATTCTGCATATTTTGTTTAAATTATAAAATATCCTGCCCTATTTTATATTTTTTTTCTCGGGATTGGGGGGTCGTAGGGGGGCGTATGTGGTGTCACTGGGTAGGTCTCATCGAGACCTTTTCAATAATCTTCTATATAGGGGGTGGGGTCAGGGTTGGGCTAAAATCTCCTAAAAACAATTAATTTGAAAAATCGATTTTGTGTCTGAACCTTACACTTGCCAAACATAAGGTTGACATATTTGAACTCCACTCGACCCAATGAGTCCGAATATACAAAGAAATTTCGGAAATTCGTGTCCCCCATAAAGTTAAGCCCTACCCTATATCTTAATACAAGCAACGATAATCTAAGCAAAAATGAGCTAAAGTAACGATAATGAAAACCCTTTTTCCATGATCCTAACAATTCTTGATCAATTGAGCTCTATTATGAATGTTCCGGTCGCGTTTGGTTATACTTTTTGTATTCTATAATATTTTCATTATTTTTAGTTTTCAATACTTTAATTAAATTGTCACGCCGTTGGCGTCACGCATCACTAGCATATTGTGTAAGCAATTCAAATGTTAAGAGTTTAAAAATGTAAACTTTTTACCAATAATAAAAAGTAAAATAAAAACAAACATTTTTGGTTTAATTTCCAACAAATCTGATTAATTCAATTAATTTTAATAAAATTATTAATCTTTGGGCGATTTATTATTTTACAAGTAATCATATAGAAATAACTCTTCCGTAAAAATAATCATTTTGAATAGTATGCGAGTAATATTATAAGCGATATTATATCATCGATAATTAGCGATCTAAATTTATAAATCAAGATTATTACGCTATTCTAAATTAAAATTGCAAAATCAAGCAATCTATTCATATGGTTTCATTCCTTGTCTTGTCATACGTATTTTTTTGGGTGCAGACTCAAGCTTTGTATTCACTTTTTCCACGTATCTTTTTTGCTTTTTTAACCTATTCTCGAACTTCACTTCACTTCGTTTGAGTCGATCAGCACTTTCCTCCAATTCTTCTGAAAGACTAGTCGGTTGTGGTCGCATTAAATTTTCATTACTCTCGGTTGTGCTTACGGTTAAACTAAGCGATTGTGAACCACTGCCTGATTTAGTTTTGTCCGTACTGTTAGTTTTACCGCAACAGCAACAACACCAACAACAGAACAAATAGTATAGAAATTTTCGTAAAATCTGATTTTCTCTGCGCGTTATTTCGTCCACATTTTTTTTATTGGCTTTCGTTTGCTTCTCTGTTTCCTTTAATGCTTTATTTTTTTGTTTCGCTTCCCTATTTAGCTCTATTAAATTCCTATTCATAGTTTTTAGTTTATTTCCTTGAGCTTTCGTTCTCTCCAATGTGTTCATTCTTAATATATTGCGTCTCCTCTTTTCTTCTGTCACTGAATCTTCTGATTCGTCATTATCTTCTGATTTTTGTTTCGATGATTTTGTTCCCATAGTTGTCAGTATTATTTTTATGTAATGTTTTGTTGTCTTATCCGCTATTTAGTCATAAAGAGATCAGTAATATGATCACAAAAAAGGATATTTTATTTATTTTTGATTAAAACTTTCAAATTTATAAAGTAATTGTTTGATTCACGAGATGTCACTATTAATATCATAATAATTCAAAAACAAATACTGCATTCAAATGTACTAAAATGTATGCTAAACAGCATTTCGCGAATTATAAACAAAAATTATATTTTATTATTAGTTAATTAAATTTTTAAAAATTATTTGCTTATATAATAATGCGATAATTATAAACATCGCGTGAACCATAAACGTGTGACACTGGATGTGAAACAATGCACACCAGAAATGTTCGCATCAAACACGTGCACAGTAACCAAAAACAGCGCACAGCCGAGTCCACAATTCATATTTCGTCCACAAATCTCGTCATCGGTAACGTCTGTATGCCATGTGGTGCGCGACCAAAACGACGCGATAATATGCGGCACAGATAGCGGTGAGTTAATGCTGTGGTCGTTAACCACTTATCGGTTGCAATCGTCAATCAACAGTAATAACAGCACACGTGTTATTCATTTAATATCATTCGGTAATGGATTTGTGGCGCAACACAAGAATGGTGTGATTAATGTTTTTAACGATAAGTTAATCATCGATAAATCGTATCCGTGTTCAGAGATATCTTTCTGTAAATGTTTTCTGCACGTTTTCTCGACTTCTCCAATCAAATGGTTATCAGTTGTCTCGCAAGCGAATAACCGTTTAATAGATATAATTGATCTCAATAACGATGGCTTAGTATCTACTGTTGGTATCGATGATAGCAAGTATGGTATGTGTATGACACAACACATGACTCGCTTATCTGGTGATTATGCGGACGAGAATTGTGTTTTACTATTTATTGGTTATGAAAACGGATTTTTGACATTATTTCGCGTGAAATTTGGCGACAAAAATTCATCACAGCTTATGTCGCAACTGAAATGTTTTGATTCCGAAATCATAACATGTATGGACTTTAACGATTCGATCAAATGTGGCATTTGTGGTTCGATTGGTGACACGTCAAGTGTTTGGCGTATTAACATCGCTGAAGACGCATCGATTAGTCTGACTTTAAAAAGTAATATAAAGTTAACAAACCGAGGTTTATTGTCGTGCGCGATACGAGCTGACGGTCGCATTTTGGCCACCGGTGGCGCCGATTATCGTATCAGAATATTTTCCTGTAAATCATTAAAACCACTCGCCGTTATCGATAACCACAAGCAACCAATTGATTGCGTAGTATTTACGGAGAAATTAATTAACAAAGAAATGGGATACTTATTAATAGCTGCTTCTAGAGATAAAACAATTAGCGTTTGGTCTCTGTATAATAACTGAATAAAAAGAAGTTATGGATTTATTTTTAGTACGCCTTTTGTTATTGTTTTTGTGCTAATTATGAAAATATTACAGTACAATCGCCTCTACTGTGTACTGTGTGTGTAACGAAAAAGTATGCTATTATTTAAGCTATTTATTACTCTTTACACATGTGTTTAATATAAATCTCGGTGTGTCTTAATTATTACGGTACTCTTTAAATAAGCATACATTAATAAATTATTTTTATAATTGTTATTTGCCTTTTTTGATTTGTTTTCTTTTTGTTTTTTCTGGTTACTTTAATTAATTTATTAGAAGAATTTACGATAAAATGTTTGCGGTGAACATAGAGTTTTTTTTCGGGAAAACTATATTTTTACGACTTGGGCCATAAAAGCCCACACACTTTTTGATAATTTTCTCTATATTTCTTTTCAAAATGACATGCAGTATTATTCATTTATTATTATGTTTTTTATTAACTTTTATTCTATGTGTGGCAGAGAAAAATTATTTTTAGCACATAACTGTTTATTCAACTGCTATTACTGTTACTGATACGCTGCTATTATTAAAATCGATTTTTACCGCTGAATGTCTCTCGCATTTAATGAATCAGCGAAATTGATTTTGTAATTAATTTTTTTTTTGCTTTCTTTAATTGATACCCACAGTATCAGTCGGTTTTGATTCGTATGGGTATCATATTGAATGAAAATAATAATAAAAAAATTTACTTAAGAGATTATTTTTGAACCGCGTATTAACCTGTTTTGTTTTAAAGTGTTTTCCTATCCGTGTGTCTATTCGTCTTGTAATTAATACGACTCTATCCCTCCTTGAAGGACAGTAATTATTCTAAATTATTAACATAATTAGATAAAACAGTGCCTTTAATAAACTTTTAGTGTTTTTATTTTAATTTATATAAATTTTTATCTAAAATAGCATTTTAAAGCAAATTATATCGTTTTTTTGCAGAAAAATTATTATTTTTTAATCTTGTTTTCCAAATATCTTTGAAAATTTTTGAGATAAATAAAGACTATTAAAATTTTTAAAATTCAAATTAATAAAACAAGAGCGACAGTCATATTGAAATCACTTTATAGTCGTTTCTCTCCCTTCTCTTCCTTCTTTAATAACCCCAGAGTGCTTATACCACACAACAAATATATCGTGAAGTTAGCACATAACTCCAAGCAATCTTTTATAATGTCGATCAAACATTTCTAGTGAAGATAGCTTAGCTAATGAGACGATTTACGATTTAAATTCGCGTGATTTTTATAATTTTGAACTCGTTTAGCTGTAGACAGGATGATAGACAGACGGAAATAGTAAATACATAAGCTCTTAATGAGCTCAAAGTGAGTTTATAATTAAGGTTCTTAAAAGTTTATAAATAAAAGTTAGTTAGAAAAAAATTTAAAAACTATGTCGATTATTAAGTTTTTTGTGCTGTCATGAAAAAATTAATTAATAAACGAAAAAATTACTTTTTAATAAATATAAGTTTATCAGCTGATGAAAAATGAAAGCTATGCGAAATAGAATTATCGAAAACAGTGAAATTTCGGAGTCTATACCCATTTTTTTAAAATGTTTTTGAAATTTTAATAATATGGGAATTTTCAATTTTTAATACACCATTACCAAAATCTTAATTTTAAAAATCTTATTAAACATTTATACAGTTTAGTTGTTTTACAGTATTGCCTTTTGTTTAGTTATTTAACTTAGTTTTGATTTGCTATAGAAGTATAAAAGAAAATTTAATTTCCCAATATTTTAATTAAATATTAGTAAAATATCACTAATTATCTCACTTAGAATCCAAAGACCTTCAATAGAATGGTTTAATTTAATGCGAGGCTAGAATCAATTAAATATCATTAAAATATGTAATCTATTAATAGCAGGTATTATAAAATGAAATAAAAACAAAAACAAAAACAAAAAATTCGCTTCTAGATCAGTGGAGTTGGTTTACAACAAATTTTTTTGAAATGATAACCGAAATCCCTTTAGGATTTCAGTTAATTTTTTTTATCTGTTCAAAATAAAAATTTCCAGGGGTTTTTGAAATTATTTGGTGTATCAAATAAAAATGGCATTATTATTATTACTACACAAAGCATTTATTATTCAAATTAAATAAAACGTTTCATTCCAACAAACACGAGATTAACTTTTCTAGATTAATCGAATTATAACCATTTTTCACGCTTGATTATTATGCTTTTGTATTCATATTGTGTTTTTATCGCAGTAAAAAGAATATAAATTATATCTTAAAATTCATTAGTCATATGTTTTTCTACTAAAATTAATGTATCTTTTTTTCCGATAATAATTATTGCGAACGATAATTATATAGATATAATGGCGAGCTTTTCCTTTAGTTTTATTCTATATTAATGTTGATAATAATAAATTTTATTACTGTTTTTACGGAGTTATTATATATTTATAATAATAATTAACCGAAACATTGTTCTGGTATTAAACAAAATAAAAGGCACAGAAAGAATGGGAACGAGCATACAGTATAACGAGAGAGCGAGAGAGTGAGTTCTTCGATGTCTGTGTATATGTAACACAAACGCGAATAAGAAAAAAAAAGTGTTGCACTAAAATATAACTAATATTTTGAATATCATTTTTTCTGTGTATACGCACACACACATACTCACACACCAGTGCGCGAGCGATAGCTATATATCGAAAATAATTTGTGTCGTTATGGCATTTCGTGATACATTAGACATTAGACGCGTGACAACACAGAATGGTTACGCAATATATATCTCTTGTTGAGGTCAACCGATTAACTTTCGCTGTTCATTATTTAAAAAACCGCAAATAATGATAATAGCAGTCATAGCAGTGAATAAAAAAAATAATAGTTGGCGTAGCATTAATTAAACTTTTGTGGCGATTTATTTTTGTTTCTCTTACCCTTAAACAGATACAGATTGAAAAAAAAGTCTGGCGAAAACGAAAATAATTGCCGATATAAATATTGTGTGTATGTATGTGTGTGTTAATGGATAAAAAAGTTTCTCTTTCTCTTTTTTTTCTCATTTACAAAAAACCTTATTTTATTTTATAACTATGCAACGAAATTTTTTGTTTCGCCGCGCATTAATTGGAAAACGGTAATAAGTGGCTCGTAAAAGCAAAAGTTTGACCGAAACAGATATTTATCACTATGAGATATGGCATCACCAGTGAGAAATAGGCTGACATTAATTTTCGTTACGAAAGTTGCGCAATACATTTTAATAGATAGATTATATAAACTGATGATGGATAAGAATCTTTCTCTGTCTCTCTCTGTCTCCCCCTTTCTCTCTCTCTTTCTCTCTCCGAGCTCTACTTTTTTATTTAATATCATTTATTATGTTTGACTGTGACCCTAACAACAAAATTATAATTTACTATAATTTTTAATGAGTCAGATAATCTTGATCGTGAATTTATTTTTCTTTTTTTCTTCTCATTTTCTTTAAGGAGTAAATGCATGCAATGTGTGTGTGTGTGTGTGTGTGTGTGTGTGTGTCTGTGTGTATGTATGCAAAACAAGAGTGCGCAGCCAAACAACTAACTAAACTACCAGCGATGAAAAGTGTGTGCACAGAAAAGTGCACTGAAACCGTTTTCGCGTTTTCATTTAAAACTATTAAGAAAATATTTATAATGCACTAAATACATGATGAATACAATCATTAAAGTTTTTCTGTTCAAAGAAAAGCGAGGCACGCATTTGCTTCAGAGAAAAGTTTAATTGCGAAACGTTATTATTATATTTTTCTTCAGGAGTTTAATAATTACTACTGTTATAATGACCGGCCATCTAATAATGAGACCGTCTGTCTCTCTTTTTTTATTAAAAAATATTTAATTCTCTTATAAAACCGTAAATAAACGTTAAATCACAGTATAAAACGTTGCTATTATAATTTTTTAGAAACGCTGTTTAGAAACTTCTAAAAAGCAACTTTTAAATGATGATATATTTTGATCGCGATATCTTTCGTTAAAAAAATCGTGAATTTTTTACGATAGATAGAGACCAATTGGGGTTCCATTAAAAGATCCTCAGATTAGATGATTCCGCACTGAAACACACTTCAGCTAATCTGTTATAATGTGTTCGCTTCACATTTAAAATACATTAACACACAATTTTATTGCGTTAAAAAGTTTTATTTCTCGCTATTTGAATCATTTTTTATATATAATTTATTCGGAAAAATTCAAATTGATTTTTTGAAATGTAATTACTATTAGAGGAAGAAAAAAACTCGAGCAGTGGTAAAATGTATTTCAAAATGATTTATTTACTATTAATTAACCGGTAAGAGCTTTTAAAAATTGCTAAATTTAAATTTTTAATTTAAATTATCGCTTGATATCAATCGCGATAACGCGATATTTTTAATATTACAATCTCTAACAGTCTCTATTTATAGTGTATAACTACTTATGTGTCATTTTTAGAATTTTATTTACTTTATTTTCGTTTTGGATAATTAATGTGTTTCGCAATTTTTGTGTTGAACTAAAATCATTCATTTTTTTAATAAAAATTGCAATAGAAAAGAGTTTTTGATTATTCGTACCGATTATTTTATTATATTGTTTCGGATCATAGAGTCAGATATATAACTAGAGAATTGAATTCCTAGCCTCTAATGAGATAAGAATTCATTAAAATCTTCTTGTGTTATGGCATTTATCTTTTTTTATTACAGAAAACATTATCCATTTTCTTTTATTTCGAAATCTCTTAATGAAGATTTTTCGAAACGATTCGGCCGTAACGCGTAATTAATAGTTTTTTATTAAGATATATATACAGTTTAAAGTGACGTAAAGATATGATATATGAATAAAATATAATAAATTGGCGGATAAGAACCTCAAGTATATAACCCAAAACACAGTGCATATATATATATATTAGAGGGGAAAAAATAACTATATATTTTTTTCTCTCAAAAAATGATTTTACTGGCAGATACAAAATATTTTTGGCACTCAATCATTGCCGGGTATAAAAATAACTGCCCTCTTATATGTTTTTAGCTGATGATGATGTAGACGTAATAGTGGAAGAAGAAGAAGAAGAAGAAGAAGAAGTGAAACAAAATTAAAGTTAGATTCCTATTAAGATTGTGTTGACAATAAAATCACATAATTTTTTTTCTTTCTCTCGCTATTTATTTCTCTCATTTTTTTTGCTATGAACGATATAAAAATTTAATAATCATTTATTTAGTGCGTTCGCATTATCACGAATTTAGCGCATTTTTCATTCTGTGATATGGTTTTTAATTCGTACCGCATTTATACTCTACATATATATATATATAAGAGTTTAATCTATATATATAAAGTTTTTTATAATTGTCTCGAATATCATTATCTTTGAAGACCATTAAAAGTCACGGATAAAGTATTGAGACTCAGTCGAGAGATTGTTTTTTTTATTTTATATCATTTGTGTTGTTGTTAGCAGTTATTAGAGAGAAAAACTATTGAGAGTTTTAGCAGTATATGTGTATGTGTGTGTGTGTTTGTAAAACTAAAAAAGCAATAATTATAGAACAATATTTGGATAACACAAACGGTTTGCCTTAATAGCTAAAATGTAAGCGACCCTTAAATAGCCTGCGGGCGATAATACCTAAAAAGTTTATTTATTTATTTCTCAATAAAAAAGCGGAGGCAAAAATGAAAAAAATTAATAATATTATTATTATTATTAAAATATTCTTTATTATATTTTATCCCTTCGAGTCATTTTAATGACATTGAAGTTTCTGCGAGTTTTATAAGCGCACAGCAGAGGGAAAGAATAAAAAATTAGTAGTGTTTTCCTTAACACAAATAATCATTAATTTCACGCACAGATATTAATATAATCTAATGAAAGATATTCCATAAATATAAGCGAAAAAAAAGAATATAATTTTTGTTGTTGTTTTGTGATATTATTAAAAACAATATCTAAAGTAAAATCGCGAATAATTTTTTTTTGGTTTTGCTTTGCTTTCATGATTCATTAATATTTTGCTGAAAATTTATTTTTAAAATCAGTGAGAAATTTATCGTTTCATGTTATTTTGCATCGCGTTTTCCACTACTACTACTACTATTTTTTAGTTGACTGTCAATAAAAATTGCTTTTTCGCCTTTTCCTTTGTTTAATCGCGAAATACATAAATTTTTCTCGTAAATTGTGTGTGTGAGTGTTATAGTTATTATTATTTTTTGTTTGTTATAGTTTTTTCTTCTTCATTCTCGCCATTCGTTATAAACCACTGCCCCATAAAAAGTAGTTTTTTATATTTTTATGTGGGCTCGCAAAAAACTGATTTTTGTCTCTTAACGTGCAAAACTAACAATAATAAGTAATATTTATGATAATAATAATAATAATAATGTTCCAAAAAAATTATCAAAATAAGATTAAAAGCGAGTTTATATATTTTTCCTGTTCAACGCTATTACTAGAGGGATGAAATATCAGACCTCTGTAATTAATGGGTTAATAAGCAATGGTAGAAAAAGAAAGTTTTTTTTTCTCTTAAACTGTAGCGAAGAAAGAAAAATTTTAGAGGCAAAGCGAAATAGCTGTGCGTTTATGTGCATTAAAAAATATATATAACTGGAATTGAGAGAAACGCGGCTGAGTATTGATATCTCTCTGCGAAAAAAGAGTGAGAGAGAAAGAATTATAGATAAAAAATTTATGCATTCCTAAATTTATTGCACGTATAATTAAATTGAACAAATAGCAGTGTTTTTTTTTCTCTTTCTCTATCTCTATCTCTCTCTCTCTCTCTCGCTCACTAACTGTAGCCTAGTTTGAACAATAGAGCTGAAAATTTGACATCTCTTGCTCCGCTATCACATATTATTATCATCATTGTTATCGTTTTTTATTATCGTTATTATTGCCAATTGTATGATCGCCTAATAATTGACTCGTGAATTAAATGTAAAATATATATATCTAATATTATGTGTGTGTGTGTGTGTGTGTGTGTGAGTGTGAGTGTGAGTGTGTGAGTGTGTGTGCGCGTTGTGGCGAACTAACTCACAAACTTGTATTTTTAAGTACACTTGGGAACACTTAAAGTGGTTGTAAACACCAATCTCTTAATAATATAAAAGATTTTTATGCGCTTTCTTTTATGCACAGAAAGAAAAATAATATTATTAAACGTCAAACGCTCGAAAGTAGAACTTCTAACCTGTAAACGCGATATTTTATTAATCTAGATTTTATGATTTAAATGCACAGTAAAAAATTCAAATAAATTTAATTATAAAACACGAAATTAAATTTTTTTATACGCTGTTAGGAATAGAAAAAAAACTCTTTTTAATATATATATATTATATTGATAACAAAATTTTTATTATAATCACATAATTTTCTCAAAGTTTGCAGCGTAACACACGATTCATGATTATAATGTCTGAGGCTGTAATGAAGGCAAAAATTAAAGCAAATAAAGATAAATCAACGTTTTCTAAATGTAATTAGTTTTGATCAGGAATAGGAAAAATAAGTTACGTTCGGGTTCACGAAATCCGGTAAAAGATTTGAGTTAATATTATTTTAAAAATCTATAAATATATTATTAAATTTTTAATATGTCAATCAAAATCAATCATTTGAAAGCATGCGAAAAGAGAGTATCGCTAAATATTGATGACCAAAATCCTATGTTTAGTTTAAATTATCCGAGTGTTGCTATTTAAATACAAAAATATTTATTTAAAAAAAAATCCGAGCTTTTTCCGTTCCCGAGGTTAAAATAGCAATAATGAAAACTAAACTTCACTAATTTTCGTGGTTATAAGATGCCTGTAAGCAAATCTTTTTTTCGCTAATTGCATAATCTTTTTGAGCGAAAAAACAAAATAAAAGACAAATTAGTGATAATAAAAATAAAATCTCGAATCTCTCTTTTTTTGCTTTGAATATAAATTACAATCTTGTTTAAGCGGAACATTTTAATAGTAGTTGCTTCAACTCTTTTAGAAAAAATATTATGTGCACTTTTTTCGAAACGAATTAAAATTCGCGTTTTTTTTATTAAGCAGAAAGCTGTAGGGACGAGATAATTAGCTGCTAAAGATCTCGATGCCTACTCACTCATAGCCAAATATTAGCATTTATGCATATAGTTTTTTTTAATTACAATAATTAGAACTTATAGTTTTACACAATTAATGATAAGGAGAATTAATAAAATAAATACGTTTGAACTGCTGGGCTACACATGGAAAATTTTAGTGCTTAAAAAATAATAATACAGTAAAGTGTAAAAGTTTATGTGAATTTCTTCTAAAGGAATCATAAAGACAACTAACAAACAAATAACTAAACGAAAAAAAATGTTTCAGGGAAAACTTAAATGGTTAATTATTAATTAATAATTATGACAGTTAAATAAATTAGAGAGGAAAAGTTAGACTAGAAGAAAGTGTGTGATTGAATAAAATGAAACACTGTAATGCACTTTTTTTGAGTGATATGCGCCTTATAAAAACGTTAATCTACAGACACTTAGACATTTTAGTTTTTTTTTGCTATTTTGAGTTTTAATTAGTTAATTTTCACAGATTTTTTAAAAAATTTTATATAATTTTTAAGCAAACAAAAAGGGTTTGGAGATAGTGTCAAACACATATCAAGATTATGATTAATCAATTTATATAAGAGTTACCTAAATTATTTTGATCCAGAAAAAAATTGTCTCTCTCTCTCTGGGAACAAAAATAATAAAATTAATGTCTAAGTAAATGATTTTTCGTTATCAATTATTTTTAATTAATTATTGATTAATGTATGTATCAATTAGTGTTTTTCAGAAGAGTGTTTCATCTTTTGACGTTTTTTTTAAATATAGTTTAATTTAAACTAAAAATAAAAAACAAACATGGCTTTTGGGCTAATCGTATATAATATGTATTATTATTATTATTTTTTGTATTATTTTTCTACCTTTGAGTAATTTAGATTATTTTTTAAAATATTTTTTTAAGTTTAATAGTAATTCGATTAAATGATAAATATATATATGTTTTGACTTTTTTTATTATTGGCATTAATTAGAATGCGTCTTATTATAACTTTAAGTTTGTATACGCTTAATAAAATCTTAATTATCAAATAATCTTGATGGCAAAAAAAAGACACTTATCACGTAATATTTTCTAGATGAACATAAATGGTAAAAATTTTGCTTTAGAAAAAATCAATAAAAAGATTTCGAAAATAATATTTAAGTTTTCAAATAAACTCCTAAATAAGCTTTTTTTTAATAAAATGATTAGTTTAGTGAATTTATTACGGAAAAAGCAATTTTTAGAATATAAAGTAACTTATAGTGTACTACGTATTCTAACTTTTAATTACAATTTTTAAATTAAAATTTAGATTTAACTGTTTAGGAAATTTAAAAGAGTTAAATGATTAACATAGTTTTTTAAACCACTTTTTTCCGATTAAATCGATAGTGTGATAAATGAAAGTCAAAAAGTTAACCGGTTTATACTGTAATACGAGTGACAACAGTTTACTGGTTGTTATTAGAGGAATATAGATGTCGGCAGTCATTTAAATAGTATGAAATAACGAAACTTAAAAGTTGTTTATTAACAAGAGAGTAATATATTTAATCAATAATACTTGTCTAAACAATGGAAAGGTCAACCGCCAAAATAAGTTCGTTCAGGAAATCCAAATTTATGAAAAATAAAACAACCAACTGAACAATAATATCGCCATATTTAGCCATCTTCGTGATGCCGACAAATGCACTCCAGTTTTGTTTTCTAGCATTTAAATGCTTAAATAAACGAAAATAAAAAACTAACATATTTTTCAATGACTAAATAATCAAATAAATGATCATAACGATCAACAAACATTAGAAAAAAAGTTAAACGCTACGCGCATTAAGTTTTATCGATGTTTACTGTTAATATTTGCTTTTCGTATGATCTTAAGTAATTTTAAGTTTCCTGTCCAAGTTATGCCTCATATCCGGAATTTTTTTTCGTGTGGGTGTTGTGGTGTCAAAATTAAGCACAATTGAATGAGATTTAATTTATTAGTATCCGAAATACTTATTGATGAAAGTGCTAATGAACGCACTTTGAATTAATTACAACTTATTACTCTACTTATTAAAAATAACTAGTGTCAACCCGTTTACATACACAAGTATGAGTAATAATACTTTGTACTTAACTTTTCCAATAAGTTTATAGTTAAATAAATTCCATTGAAATTAAAATTTTCTTATATATTACAAGAGCCTATGATATCACAGTTTATTTTTCAATAAATGCCAAAAAACTAATCGGATGCTAAATAAAAAAACAAATTTTCAAATCCTAATTTAGATAATAAGACATGTTTTGTTTATTGTTATAACACAAGAAATACTTTCTTGATAAAGTTATTGTGGGTACAGGTAACTTAAATTTGAGTTAATAAAAATTTGGGAAATAATTTTCTGGAATAGCGAAATGCAGACAAATTATATTTAAGCGTTCTAATTGTAAAATTTAAGTTTAAGCTTAAAGATTCTTATTATTGAATATAAGGAATATGATTATTATGTAATAATTAGCTCTCAAGAGCAACTGTGACACCTATAAGCCTATACCAAACATAAGCGCTCGAATCGATTTGAAATTGTGAACCTAATCTATACTACAGATTGGATGGTAAGCGTAAAACATAGCAGAAGGCATTTTTTAAACGAGCATTATTTGTTCGAGGCGTAAGTTATTGTAACGACTTTATTTATTATCTCGAGTGCCAACGTTATTAAACAAATATGAATATATATTTCATTAAAAATTTCAATCGTGATTTAAATACTGAAAAAGGGCATAACATAGATGTTATGCCAATAAATTTTACCAGTATTGCGCTTTCAGATTGTTTTGATTTTATTTCACAAAAAATTACTAAAAATTTCCAGCAAAATCAAAAAAAAAAGATTAAAATCAAACTGTAATGTTGAATATACATAAAATCTTCTGATTATTAGCCTAAATACCAAAATAAAAATATAGGTATTTAACTTATAGGTATTTTAAACTTTTTTTTAAGTGCAATTATTCAAATTAATTAAAAACATACATTGCGAGCGAAAAATGAAATTTTATCCCCAATTGAATGCTAATTAGCGGTTTGCCAGATTGATCATATTGTCAGATAATTTGCTGCTGCCTTTTTTCGTATAAAAATAAATATATATATATATATGTAAGTTATTTATAAAAATAATTTAAATATTTAGCTCAAATTACCACTGCTACTGCTATACTGCCACTGCACACACTGCATATATTTATCGATTATCACATAATTTATATTTGTACTGCACTTTGGATTTTTAGTGTTTCTCGAATGGTATCGGAAAAAAATAGTGAGAGATTAAAAAGTAAGAAAATTTCATTTTAAAAACCGAATAATAAACGAGACACGCGTCTCAATTGCAATCTCGATTGCGATAAAAATATATATTTATATTCTTCATAAACACATCCATAAATAGTTTGATCATAAATGGAAAAAAAATATTATTGCTTATGAATATAGAAATGATAATTTACACCATTTCAGTTAATGAATGTTTAAATTTGCAATTTTCTAATATTTGCATATAATCCTTGAAATACTTCACGCCTAAAAATAAATCGCTAAAGATTTCGATTAAATGTGATTAAACTTATAATAGGGTTTCCTAACTCTGGTTAGAATGTGTTTAAAGGCATACCAAAATCCGCATTTAACTACTTTTCTTTCGACGTTAATTTTTGAAATAATGCAATAGTGATGTAATAAAGTAACAAATTGAGTGTAAATTTTTTTACGCCACAATCATTAATTTAAAGATAAAACTCTATTTTTAAGTTTTAAAACTGTTTTTTAATCGAACAAATTAATTAAAAGATTAGAATGGCGCTAATAGTAAATCGGTTGTTCGAGCGATAGGTCCTGAGAGGACCTCTAGACTACGAAAAGCGTCGAGCATTAAAACTGAAGCTGTGGTTTATCGGGCAATGTTTAGTAAAACAAATTTGTTTACAATACAATCAAATTTTAAATTAAAACAAATTAAGAAAATCTACACAATAATAATTTTAAAAAACTATAATTATTCGTGTTTCGCAAGAGTCTTCATAATTCTTCACATATTTAGCATTATCTTCAATTAGTACATAATTTGAGACATTATACTTACAAACTGACACATGATATGATTATTACTTATTAACTGTTACTTTTCAAAGCAAAGTTCGCCACAATTCAATTGGAAATTATATCACAATTGGTTTTTTTTAAAACTATTTTGCATACTTTTGCTATTAAATGCGTCGAAACACACAAAAACACTGTGTATTACTGTATTATTATTATTATTATTATTATTGTTATTACACCACATATACTGTTCAGTCAAAAAACAGTGCGTTCTTTTATTCATTTCAATATTAGTGACGTCACGTCATACGTCATAATTTTATATGCGTTAGTTTTTTTAATAAGTTTATTGATTATATTGGTGTGTAATCAAAATCTAATTAATGTGTTAATTCAATATCAAATGCAACAGCAAAACAAATTATCATAATAATTTTGCTTCAATTATTATAATCATTTCGCGCGAAGAAAAAAGGAAAAACATTTAAACGCGTAAAAGAAAAATTTTTCTCTTATTAATATATTTTGTTGTGAACGCAATTAATTTTTGTTAATACAAATGACACACTTTTAGATTGTATTATAGCAAATTTAATTGCGTATTAATCGCAACACACAACAAAAAACTGATTAAATTATTAATAGGAATAGGATTCAAGTATAGAACAGTAATAATAATAATAATAATAAATAAGAATCAAATCAATGGCTAATAATAACAATAAGAAGTTTAAGCAGAATGAGTTCACGCAATACATTCACTGCAATCACTGTTACGCGAAGATGGCATCGATTGTGGACAGCGATCACTATCGCATCACACGCTGCGGAAGAATACTCTGCGTGCAGTGTTGCGCCGACAGCTCTGTCTGTCCCAACTGTCCGAACAATATGTGTCAAAGTGTGCCGCTTTCCGCCATTGATAATAACGCCGAGAATGCCAAGAATAACTCGGATCTGTTCTTCTGCGACATGAATGGCTTATTGAAACTATTGGTAAAAGTGAACCAATTTCAATGCTCTCAAAGGCAACACTTGTTGGAGCGATTGATTAATGAAAATATTGCGTTCAAATCTGATAACACGCGTAATGATATTATTAATAATGGCAATCATGAATCATTTGAGACTAAATCGATGTACAGTCGTATGAATGCGACCGTTAATTGCGATCGAAGTGATAACAGAAAACTGTTCATTAATAACGATCGCTATTCATTGCGCGGTAACGAAGACAAGGCTTACTTGTTTAATAAGATGTTTGACCAGTCGAATGGTGGCTCAATCAATGGTAATCTATTATTGATCGAAATTTGATGATTGGCTGTTGAAATGTAATGTTGCGCTTAATGTTATCATTTTTTAATAGCTACTAATCATAGCGATTTGGCTAAACAAAAAGTGCCAAAAAATGGTTTAATGGAAACCTTTCTTAAATCGATAAATACACCGAAGAGTGTAAAACAGCCACTCAGTCAAACTAGAGAGCAAAACCGCCACAAACAGTACTTCCAGACGCAGCAGCATCAACAACAACAACCACAACAACAAATACAGCAGCAATTTGCGTCTCCAGTGTTCAACAACAACCCATTCGATATGATTGCGAATGATTTACATTCACCGCAACGGCAATCAAAAGTTTATTCTTGCATTTCACGCACTTCGCGTAAAACCAATAATTCGGGACAAACCGATTATTCGCGCACTACTAAGCGTTCGAAATATGCACAGTTTCTCTGAATTAATCGAATTACCGATCAGAAGATTATTGATTTAAAAATATTGTATAGTTTTTCTATTTCCTAATGTACTTCTTCTTTAAATGTTTAGTTATTTTTTTGTAAATATAATTTATTAATTTTTCAATTAATTTGAATTAAAACTTTCCATTACTTATATCTCTGTTTTTATCATATATATTAAACTTTTAAATCATGAGTCGATTATGGCAAATATATATACCATATATATATACACTTATTTTATTTATGTATATGTATGTGAATGACTTGATATAAGTAAATGTTTCAATAAATAATCTTTCATTAAAAAACTCTTTTTTGACTGTATTTTACCATTTTCTCTGAATTTTATCCGTATTTTATTGGTCTTATTTTTTAATTAACCCAATACTTTATTTTATTATCTCTCGATAATCACGTTAAAGCGTATTATCTTTCAAAAAAATTAATTTTCCTAAGCAAAGAAAAAGTTTCGAAATGAAAAATGTTTTTTTTGTTGGTTGAAATAATGATGAAAAATATATATATATATTTGATTCGTTAAAAAAAATTTGTTTAAAACAAACCTACAGTACGAGGAAAGTGAGTGAAATAAATCATATTTTACTCGTAATTCGCGAATTAAAGATTAGTATTAAAAGGGATTTTTTATGTGCAAAATATTTGACATTAAAGAAAGTGTAAAAAACTATCGGTTTTTTTCAGTAAAAATCTTAACTTTTTATTGTGAAATACATTTCTTTAAAAAAATACTCAGGCATTGAAAAGCAATATATTAAACGTCATAGAATGAATGTATAATTTTTTTGCGGTTACCAGCAATAAAAAAAAACGGAGTCAAAATACCAAAATTTTCAGATAAAAATCTTTTAAACGAAAAATATGAAATATAATTCCCGCGAATTATTAAAAATAAATAATAAAATAATAAAAAAAATATGTGTCGAAGCGAAAGAAAAACCGAGCGCTAAGTGTGTGTTTGCCTTTAGAAACCTGTGAGAGCTATTCAATTATTTTTTGCCTCACATTTAAAAGGCAAACACACGATCGAGGAAATAACTGTATTTATATTATATATATACACACGTATATTAGTTTATTATTTTCTCGAAAAAAACATAATTAAACTAAATAATTAAACTAAACCAATAAAATTATATAGTTTAATGAACAAATTATGGTTTTTTTAGTCATATTTCGCGTTAGTTTTAATGCTGCCTTTATTATTAAACTCTAAAAATTACGCCGCGCTCTGTGTTTGTTCTATCAAGTCTGGCAATTAATTAAATGTGCGGTAACTTAATAGTAACATTTATGGAGAAATTT
>JAQIVF010000683.1:0-19204 GCA_034698365.1 Steganacarus magnus
AAAATTTATGTTTATTTTATATTATTATATATTCTTATTTGATTGTCAGTTAAGGTTTTGATACCACAAATTAAAGGTTGTAAACTGCTTGGGTCTCAGTTTTAGTGATTAAACTTGACAAGTGTTTAACTGTAATCAATTATTTTAATACGAGAACTAATTGAAGCCACTTTATAAATGCAAATAGCAATTACATAGAATAGAAATTCATTTTTAGGCGTATTTTCTAGTGAAAATCTGTGATCTACCATAAAAGCTTAAGCATGTGTGTCAGTTCATGATTACACAGAGGGTATCTCGACCTGATATGGTCCACCAGAAAATCATAAATATTTAATAATTAAAAAATTCAAAAGCATACAATTTTTATTTATTTAATACTAACTCCGTTTACAATAACATTAATGATATCCCTTTCACAGCCATTTAATATAAAAAATTCGAACATTTCTTTGAGAGAATAGTTATCAAAATTAGTTGTCTTTGTATCACAAATATTATTATTAGAATCATAAATATCGATACTTTCTTTCATAAGTCTAGTAAGTTTCTGATCACTAACTTTAATAATCAGTGCGTCAAACAATTTATTAGTTTGAAAGTTACCGATGATTGTATCCATATTCAACACAGACGCGCCACCAACTGTTGCTAAATAGAATAGTTCTTCGTAAGTGACAAACTGGCAGTGTTTGCCATTATCGCTAATATCCGCTAATTTGTGTATCAAATACGCGTCTTGAATCACTCTTAATATACTAGAAGAAGAACCTCCAGAAACATCTGTGCCTAAACCCACCTTAAGACCCATATCGAGATACTTGCGAAGTGGCATTCGACCACTTCTTAGATTACAGTTAGAAGATGGACAGTGAGCTATGCCTACATTGTTTTGCTTAAGTAATTCACAATCTTTGTCATTCAGATAAATACAGTGTGCCATAACAGAGTTAGATTGCAATAAACCGCAATTGTGATACACGTTAGCGTAACTTTCGAATTCTGGAAATTGTTGCCGAACTAACTCGCATTCATCGATATTTTCGCTTAAATGACTTTGAATCAGTAAATTGTTATTTTTTGCCAAATAAGACAATTCACGCATTAATTTTTGTGTGCAGCTCACAGCAAATCGCGGTGTTATTACCGGATTTACAAGTTTTTTATTATTATTCATATTGTTTTTAATGACAGTTGATATGAATTTTTTTGTTTCGTTCAAACTATCATCTGTGGTTTCGACATAATAATTAGGACAGAATTTTTCATTATCCATACATACTTTCCCAACAAAACCTCTTTGACCTTTTTGTTGTATAATATTACACAATACAAGCGTAGACTCGTTAAAAATTGTGCCAAAATATAGGCAAGTGGTTGTGCCACTATTGACCGTCAAATCCACTGCCAATTTATAATTATTTTGCGCAAATTCTAAGCATTCATACATTTTCTCTCCAGGAAATGTGTACTTTTGCAGCCAATCCAATAGCTGAAGATCGCTGCCAACAGCCATGTTGATAAACTGCGGTGCATGTGTGTGTGTATCAATGAATCCAGGTATGATAAATTCATTTTTCGGCAAAACTTTCAATTCACACGTAACAAAGTCTTTTTCCATTTGCTGCATATATTTATCTATACTAGTTGTTTCTTTTAAGAAAGTTAGTATAATATTGTCTTCGATCACTATTAGACCATCTTCTATATATTCTATATTATTAATGCTTATCGGATTAACAAATCTTCCTCTATATAACTTTAATCTTGACTTTGCTTGGTTTTCTTCTTTTTTAAATAATTAAAATAAAACATTTCATTAAAGTTTTACATTTAAATAATATTAAAAATTTATAAAAACTTTGAAGAGATAATATATATTATGTTTGTTTATTTCAATAATTAAATAATGTCTTTGGTGTACAGTTACTGTAGAAGAATGAGTGCTTAACTTAGGCTTAGTTTAGGTTGTAATTTAAATTATAATAAAGTGCATGTTTAGCAGAAAAAAATAACTCTAAGTTAAAGTTTAAATTTGGTATAAAATAGTGAGATAATAAAAAAACAAAATTGTATAACAAAATAATATATTTAAAAAAGTAAAAAAAATTAATTACTTATTGATTGATGTAAAGGCCATATATAATACCACAATTTGATTGCTATCGCCAATACTCCGGTTATTAAAGCGTTTAAAATGTTTGTATTATAATTTTTATAAAAATTATGCAGTTTATTAAAATAAATTATATCTGAAAAAAGATTTAAAAAAATTTCATTTAAACTTAATTCTAATTTTTTTATATTAATTTTTAATTTATTTGAATATACTACAATGTTTAACGAAAATTATTTGATCCCTGCGTAGAAATTTTATGACATTTGCATCATTTATTGGTTTTCTTCTATAAATTTTATGAAATTTGAACATATTAGCTTACTTACCAAAATACTTATTCATTTTTTTGCACTGCGTATAAAAATTGTTTAGCTATTATAAACAATTGTTTTTAAGAGCGCTTTTGATTTATTCAATCTTTGATGGTAGAAAACTAAGCTCAATAGCTTGCATAACATTTATCTCTACACTTTCACGGATCATTTTCGTATTAAAAGCGAATAAAATTCAAACTTTTGGAATGCATTTATACTCTTACCCAACAATTAACAGGAAATTTTTATTTCAAAATTCCCACTAAACCAGGTGTGACCTAACCTTATGATTTATACGTTGCCTTGAAAAGAGTTTAGTGAACATAATGATTAGGGATAGGGATTTCATGGATAATACCGCTTTTTTCCTTTGATTACACAACCGGGAGATTTATAATACAACATCTACTATTAAACACCAATAAAATAAAAGTGATTGTATTGTCACGCTTTTTCCCGTTTTGGTCACTTTTATTAAAAATCCCGAAATTGAGGATTATTTTAAAGAAGTTCCCGTTTTTGCACATACTTTAGAAAATTTATAGTAAAACGAGAAAAACTAATATTAACTTGAGTGCCTAAAATTATAAATGCACTCAAATTCAGTTTAAGCAAACCGTTTTTGCCAGTTTTTAGTCCCGGAAATCCCTATCCTTAATAATGATGCATATACAGTCATGTAGTGGAGATGCAATTATTGATTATAGCCTATCCGTACTTTAAGGCTTGTGATAAAACAAATAGCTTACTGTACTGAAATAGTAAAGGGATTTTCTTATGTTTACGATTTAGTTTTTCCTTTATTTATGTTTGTATCACTTTTAAAAATCAATATTTACACATCATTCCTATAGATTTAATTTTCATTTTACTAAATAATAAAATCAATTAATTATTTTAATTATATGAGGTATTGAAAACCACGAAAATCCAATTGAATAAACCAAAATATTAAATTGAATAAAAATTAACCAAAAGAAAATCTTAAGAATCAAACCTAATATTAAGCATGGATTATTTTTAAAAATAATTCTAATGTTAAAAATACAATATTTATATGGATTTTCAGTTTGGCGTGCACTTTATATGGCAGTTTATTATACGATGCTTTCTAATTTTTTTATTGAATTGTAAAAGAATTTATCTATATTTCACATTTTCTGTAAATAAGTAAGCGAGCCATAGGCGATCGCATGAATTGCAATGATAATTATTAAAGCTCTGTGAAAAATGAGCCACAAAGTGCACTCTTACCGGATTTTATTTTCATGGTTTATTTACTTTTTGTGTATTTTATCGCTCAATTTTTTGACATGTGATTTGTTAGATTTCATACTTGATCACTCAAAAAAGAGTTAAATAGAATGTATTAAAATAGAGATTAATAAACATATGTTTAAAGTTATTTTATATTTAGAAACTTTATCGTTAAAAAAGTTGAGATATGACTTAGGATGTGAAAAATCATTCACATGACAATTTAGCTTATGAATTAGATTTAGGATATTTAAAAATTATAGATTAACTAAGGATGACTTAGAACGTAATGTCACGTTTTTAATTGTAAAAATCATAAGCAATTAGTAAGAATTTTTAAGAGAATTGAGGCTTAAATTATGAAAAATTTACACAAATAACTTGATATTTGCAAAACAAAATTTAATGATTATTGTTATTAATGAAGATTAATTCATATTAATTAGACATCCATACAAATTTTCTTAACGATTCTATGCCGAGCCTTTATGATTGACATGATACTTTTTGGATCACACAAATTTTAGGTTTTGTTTCGTGATTTACTAATAGTAACTAATATAAAATTTTGAATTAATTTTGATGACATAAATTTTACAGATTTTTATGTCAATTAACGTAAAATTACTAAAAATTTACGCTAAAAAGGACTTCTCCGTAAATTAGTCAATCTCGAGATAAACTATAATTAGTATAACCCTTTCGGTTGCGGTGCTTAAGCTATAGAAAAATTCTTGACAGTTATTAAAATTATCTCATAGTCTATCAAATGTAGAAAATATCGCGTTAACTGTCGGTGACGCTTGTTATAATAAAAATGAAAGTAAAATATGCTTTACTAAACTTTTATATTAAGTAATTAGTAAGTACGCAAGTCTTAAGATAAATAGTAATCATTATAACTTACAATAATTGTAAAATATGTTGAGTGCTATTAAGATTTTATAAGTTACGCTCTAATTACTAAAAGTATGCTAATGTTTTAATATTACTTATAAAATATCATTTATTGTTAAATCGAATTTTAAATGAATCATTTTAGGAGCAATAATTATATAACATATTCACTTCACTGCAATAATAAATTACTAAAATGAAATTTTTAAATATAATATAATAAAGGTTATTTAATTTTCTTTTAAATTATATGGCATCACATATTGCTGACCTTGTTGTGTGCAATGCGTTTGAATTCAGTTCACTAAATCAAATCACGCTATAATTAAAAATTATCTCTTACTTCAAATAATGTGGTTTTTATAGTATTTATTAGAATTTACAAGCAATTAATTTTTATCAACATTTTCTGTGTAATAATAGTTTAATTATTATTATTAAAATATATTATAAGCACTAAGTGTTCCATTTACCCAAACTTGCTATTGAGAGAAGAAAAGGAGAGGAAAGGAAAGGCAAGGAGTGAACAATTAATCTTTTAAAAAATATAAATATATAACAAAAATAAATAATAAACAATTAATACTGATAAAACTATTAGAATTGAATTTTAAACAGTTGTTAGGAATATCGTCAAATTCTTCTAAAAAGTGGGAATAACTTGAAAACCAATCACGAATAAAAATAGATTGCACTTCTGATCTCAAGTTAACAGATTGGTTATTAGCATTCGTTTCATTAGGCGTCATAATAATAGCAACACCAGCGGTATCCGTAAAGTAACTTTGGGCCCAATTAGATGTTGATATATAAACACTTTTATCTGTTACCATAAATTTGTTATGATTAACCCTCGCGTAAGGTATTGACTGTTGTTGTTCCGTAAATGAAGGCACAACATATAATTTCACTTCAATATTGCCGTTTATTGTGCTACTATTGAGCGCGTTTAGTGACTTTAAAAAAACACTCTGGAAATAACGAGAACTATTCCAACGGCTCACTAGCATTCTAACACTAACTCCGTTTTCAACCGCAGCTTTTCTTAACGCGTCATCAATCACCGGCCAATATTTAAGATTACCATAAACAGATAACGGATAATAATCCATAATAGAAATATATATAAATTGTTGAGCATCGTTGATAACTGACAAAATAGAGTCTAATTCTTGGGTCCTTCCATCTGAGCAAAAAGGTTTCGGCTCTACAGATAAATAGACGCCATATTCTGTGGTACCATTAATAGTTAATAGTTGAGGATTACTTGAATTATAAGAAGTGGAATATTCTGGTGGCCAAGTGGATGGAACGGTTGCATTTTCTTGCCCCAAATACCAATAAATTTCAAAAAGTTTCATTAAATCATCTGCTAAATGAGTACAGTTTGTAATAACGGCACCCAACTCTTTAACGTGAGTTAGAGATCTCCAGTCCATATTAGCGCTTCCTAAATATAAATTTTCGCCATCAACTACTAAGAACTTTGTGTGTAATACCCCACCGCCAACCAGTTCAGTAAAATTGAGTTCACGAACTTCTGCCACTTGTCTTAAGAGATGCAAATCAGTAGATTTTATTCTATTTTGCTTTCTAGTACTCTGTCTATCCTTATCAACAGCAATACGTATGCTAACATTTCGAGAATTTTTCGCATCCATCAAAGCGTCTAATAATTGTTGGCCCTTTAAAGTGGAACCATCTCCTGGTTCTGGAGCATCTGTTGAATTAGAAAGAGTCCAATAGAAGGACGCAATATCTATCGTTTGTTTGGCGTCAGTGAATAAGTTTAATAATTCGTCAAATGTTGATGT
This sequence comes from Steganacarus magnus, assembly GCA_034698365.1. Taxonomy (NCBI): domain Eukaryota; kingdom Metazoa; phylum Arthropoda; class Arachnida; order Sarcoptiformes; family Steganacaridae; genus Steganacarus; species Steganacarus magnus. The sequence continues at coordinate 6,402 of JAQIVF010000683.1, forward strand.
AGTGTTTATTGTTGTCCCAAAAATAAGTCCCGGAGGTATTGTCTCAGCAATTCTTCCATAACACTGGCTATTTTTTGTTGGAGTCAAGTAAACTTGTTTTATTAAGAAAACTAATGCGTAAATTCTTACAAAAATGTGAACAAAGCGAATCATATTTTATTAATCAAAAATTAAAAAGCAGAACGAAATTTAAGTAAAATTAAGTAAATAATTAACTCAATTAAAAAGAGTATGTATAATATGACGAAACTCACGTGAACTCAAAAATATCACGTTCGCGCACTAAAGAAGCTAATTATAAATAAGTCATTATTGTTATTATCATAGCCTTAAATAGAGGTTAAAAACATCAAATAATAGATTAAATTCGGATGTCACAAAAATTGCCATAAAATAATTTTATTTCAAAAAAGTGCAGTGAAAATATTAAGATAACATTAATAAAGTTAACTTATGGCTATTATTTATTACATGACTACGAAAAACTCATACAAATTAGTTTTTGACGTTAAGTGTTCTTTTGACTACTCTATAGGAATATTTTTAATTAAATTAATAACACAAAAATTATTTCATATTCTTAATTATTTCTAATTACTTCTAATCTTTTGGGATTGCATGGAATACCGGAACCATTGTATAACTACTAACAATTAAATTTTGTACACAATTTGAACTGTCGAGTGCCCACATCTCGCTAACTTAATTAATAAGACTATTTACAACAGTGGTTCTGTCATTCTATACTACTGCCTTAAACAATTCGTAAACTTAAATAATAATTTAAAAGTAAAGTATTATTCATATTTCACGCGATCTCGAGTATGACAATAAGTGAAGAATTTTTTGTCCCAAACTCTTTCTAAAGCTCAAGAAATGATATCTATTAGCCGAACCAAATGAATCTTTACGAAATTAATGGGTAAAAGTGATTATGTTTATTTTTAGTGTTCAACAGAAAAAGCAAACTTTTTTATTTTTTCTAATTCTTTACAATAATAGGTGTTAATATTATTTATTTAAAATAGATTTACTAATTTTTTTTGTATATCTTCATAATTGAATCAAATAATAATATGACGACACACAAATGTGAATAATCAATTTGCAAATGACTGTTCCTGTCGGCAGTACTTATTAATTGTAATTGATTTAAAAATATTTTATTAATTATAAAAATAACTTTGTTATAAATTGGTATCAATTTAAATGAAAATTAAGCGTATTATCTCGTAATAATAACTGGCGTTATCTCAAAATTAGAGTTAAATTATTTAATCAGCATTGCATTTACACATCTGTCTATTGAGCACAAGTTGATTAAATATACCGAATTGATGTGGCATTGTTAGTTGCCTATTGAAACACTCGCATCCAAGAGTAAACTTATCATCTATTGCTTTCGTGTTCTTCAAGTGGTCGACAATCTTCTTCCACATTTTAGAGGACGAAGCCATAGACTCAAAGTTACCGATACAATACATTGCGTGTTTGGCGCGCGAAAGTGCCACACAAACTCTATTGGGGATATTAAGAAATCCTATGTTACCCTTTTTATTGCTTCGTACGAATGATATAATCAATATATCATTTTCCTCGCCTTGATATCCATCCACAGAACTCACTCGAACTCTTAACTCCTCGTTGTCACGAATTGATTGCTCAGTTTCGTTAGCTTTGTTCACAGTATTGTCCTTGAGCTTAACAAAGATGTCTTTTTTGTCGAACATCAAACTTTTTATTAGTTTTAGCTGCGAGTTATATGTTGCTAAAACAGTAATCTTGTCTGCAGGCACTTTACGCTGTAAAAAATAATTAACTAATTCAACCACAAAATTCGCTTCAAATAAATTTGAACGACTCTTGTCTTTAACTTCTCGCGTATTGTTGTCGTCTTCGAATGAAGTGTGATTTAAGAAAAATAAGTCCTTATTAAATGTAAATTTCGTTTTAGGATAATTTTTAACTCTCTCGCCATTTCGCAAATCCTTATAAATTTCTGCCACTTTTAGTAATTCCGATATACACGGTCTCATACGATGTTGAAGTGTTAACTGATAGTGATCTAATTTGTTGTATACAATCATACGCTCAAACAATGACACATCGAAATTGAACTTTTTGCTCAAATCCATCACATTAGCAATTGGTCGCAACTGTTGATGATCTCCAATAAGAATTAAATGCTGAACACTGTTCGGAATTGCGGAAATGAGGTGCGCCTCGAGAACCTCCGCCGCTTCTTCAACGATCATAATTTTAGGCTTAAGAAGTTGTATAAGCGATCGATATTTTGCTGCGCCAGTTATGGTTGCGCCCACTATTTGCGCGTCACTGCAAATAACTTGATCTAACTTTGTTTTAATAGCTGTTAGTTTCTTGATCTCTTCATTAAGCGTTTCATTACGTGCTGTGATTCTCTTCTTAGCATCATTTAGAAACAATTGCCTCCAAAATAAATACAATCTCCACTTCAGTTTGTTATCGATTGAGTTAATATTACGTTCATTAATTATGTCCATTTCATGCGACCATCTGTGCACATTATCACTGCTTTTTAACTTATCTCTAAATTGAATTTCATAGCCGTCTTCGCTTAACCACATTTTTATTCTTTCAATAACAGTTTCATCATTATTGGTGTCCCTTTCTTCTAATATTTTACGTAAATACTTTTTTTTTATAAAAGGTATTATATCTTTGCCTAATATGTATTGAAAACTTCTCTTAATAGTAGAAAAAATTAATTCAAGTTCTGATCTTAAATTACGTATACGGCTTTGAAATTTTATAATTTGTTTATAAATTTGTTTGACCTCGAATTTTGACAAAATACTTTTGACACGTTCCTCAATCTCATCATCGACATCAGTCATAATTATATCATTAGCGGACACCACTCTATTCCTACGAAATAACGCAGAATTTGTGTACATTGTTTTTTCCACTTTTTCTCTAATCATATTTAAACGATGATTCTTTAATTTTTCGCTCTCATCCTTAAAGCCGATTCGTATAATATTATCAGTCAAGTTTAATATTCCTTCAAGAAACTGATCCAACGCATGATTTTTGTAGCACACAATAAGAATCGGGCAATAATCTTGCGTTTCATCGCACCACACATTCTTATTATCTAACAAACAATTAACAATTTTCAATCCAACAAATGTCTTACCAGTTCCAGGCGGGCCTTGAATTATGCAAAACTCTTTGGTAATTGCGGCGAAATACGCGTCAAATTGTTTAGAATCTAATGAAACTAATTTCTTTTGGACGAATGATGATTTATCACAATTTAGTAGTTCAATGGACGACAAATTACGCCTATTGTTATCGATTAAGCCGTTTTTCACATTTGGTTCATCGTTTTTACTGCTATTTGCCACACAATTCAAATCATATTTAGTTTGTTTGCTGAGATACTGTGGAGGACTTATATGTTTGGTACCGTTTAATAGGTATTTTAAAAAATAAAAATTATGATTCAATTCTTGCAATTTGCTTAATGAATGTTTAATTCCTTCGTAAAAGGTTAGCGCTTCGATAACAAAGTATTTCTTATGCCGAGCCAACAATAATTCCATAAACTCTTCACACCCATTACCGTTCATATCGACATGTATTCGTACGTCAAGATCTAACTCATTATTTTCATACTTTATTTTCATTTTAGTAATTACACCGAATATAAAATGATTTTGAAAATAATCGCACGAAATACATAGAAGAGATCCTTGTATTAATCGTGATGTTTCCTAATTAATTAAATTTAATGAAAAGTTAATTTCAAACATTTTATTTTATAATAAATCAGTAAACATGTCTATATGTCTATAACTTACTCCCCAATCAATTCCTTTAAGTTCTGAAATGTCAAAATTAACTTTCAAAACAACTCCAGAATTACTAATAGACGGATCAGAAATTGCGACATCAGTGTAAGCGTTAAAATCTGTGATACTTTGCGCAAATGACTTCATTTCATAATAAATTTTCTCACTAAGTTTGTATTGACTCTCCAATTCAATCACTTTATCTCTTATTTTCACAATACATTCAATCATAACTCTCACAAATTTATTGCGCAATAAACCATATCGTTCGTCAAAATAGTGTCCATCGTTCTCATATCTGCTGTTTAATTTGTTAATATATTCGAAAAGTGGATCATTTCGGTTTAATCGTTGAAGTTTGGGTAACAAATGTGTTCTCAACGCGTCCATGTTCTCGATTAAACATTCAATGGCTATATATTTGTTATTCGACGCATTGGCTTTCGACAAACTGCTAATCAATGTTTGTTGCTCTGTGTCTTCCAAATCCAATAATAATTTTAAATGAGCGCAGTTTCCGTTTATTTCAGAATCGAGAATCACTGAGAAAATAATTGAGTTTTGAAAGTAATCGCATGACAGGCATACGAGCCAACCTTTTTGTAATGGCATTGACTTCTAAACTGATTCATTTATTATTAGTAGTTATAATACAAAGTAACAAATATTAATGGTTTACCGTTAATTCATTAACATTTTGATTGCTATTAAATTTACTGAGAGTGAGTGTGACGGTTAAAACAATTAAATTATTGTCGAGATTGTGTCGCATTCTCTCGATTCTATGGACACTTGAATTGTTCAAACCATACATAAATGAATTGATTTGATCGGCAAATATGGCACTATTCTTATATCGATTGATCGCGAGTTGCATACCATTTCGAAAAGTGTTCACACTTTCACACAACGGTCTGACCAACTCTTCGCGTAATAAAGCGAATTGTGTGCCATAATAGTGGTCACCGTTTTCGTACTTTGACTTCAATAAGTTTTCCATTAGTTGTGGCTCTGATTCGCGATTTATGTCTTGTTTGGTGACAAATATATTCTCATTTCTGTGCTCATATGTTTCACTCATTTTGTAATATAATTAAATTAACTTTCAATTTCAATGTGAGTTTGTTTACAGTGAATCATAACATATATGTATACAATGCAGTGTTGTGTTATGACTAGAGCTGAGAATTCAGGGACATTTAAAAGAGCATTTTTGGGACAAATTTTGGGACAAAATTTTTACTAAATAAGTTATATTTAGGTGTAATATAGATTATCAAAAATTTTTGTTGAAAAAACTTTTCGTATTTAAGCTATAATCTTTTCGAAATTTTGTTAAAAATTAGAAGGGTGTCAAAAACTCTTCGGATTTAAACGATAATTTTTCTTAACTACTCTATTTTAGGGACAAATCCCAATTATTGGGACATTTTAGAAATTTTATGAAATTTTGGGACACTTTGGGACAAAAATAATACTTAATTTAAATAAATTAATATTATTATAATTTAAATAGTCTATTTTATAGAGTTTTGTGACATTTAACAAAATTGGGACAATCCCTAAATTCTCAGCTCTAGTTATGACACGTATTCGCCGCAACAAACCAATCAGATAGTGATGAGCATCAGTTAAAAGTTAAGGATTTTCTTTAACTCTTAACCTTAACCGCTTCAAAAATTTTAACTTTAACTCTAACCGGTTAAGAATTACTTTAACTTTAACTCTGACTAAATTAACTCCAGGTTAACCTATTTTTTAAAATTTTCAACAATAAAATTTTAAATTAAGATTTTTTTAATTAATTTGAAGATTTTAAATAGTACTTCTAATACAAAACAAATTATTCACTTCGTAAAATTTTCAAAAATAGTTGAATCATTCTAATAAAATAATTTTTATATGCTTTTGGAATAATATTTTCATTAAATAGTATTGAATTAAACATTATAAATATTGCCTAATAAAAATTAGAGATATGATGTATTTTAGTATATTTTAGAAATTAATTATTTTTATATCATCTAATATTTTCATATTACTCAATTAATATATGAGTAAAGCTTTCTTTGATATTTTGTTTTATACGAATATACTATCATTCATTATACTAATATTAATTTTTACACTTATTCTGATAAATACCCATTTATCAATAATCCCTGATTAATTTAATTTAAATTTAACTAATTTGTAATATTAATCACTATTTTCTGGAAATTTTTTTATCTTTTTTAAATAAAATTTAATAAATGATTAGAGCCTCAAAATTAAAGTAGTCGTCGGTTCGGTTAAACCGCGGTTTAAACCGACTGGTTTTGTAAATAAGCGGTTTTGGTTAAAATAATTTCAATAATTTGGGCGGTTTTTCGGTTTTACGGTTTCGGTTTTTATTTGAAAATTATCGGTTCGGTTCGGTTCGGTTTGACACACTTTACTCAAACCGACGACAACTTTACTCAAAATAATAGCATTTGCTACTTTTTTATTTCACGAATTAGACGAGTATAATTGTAAAATATGTTCGAAATGGATGACTAGGAGCTGTTTTATGCATGTTTATAAATGCTAGTTTTTTCTATTTAAAATATTAAATGCAATGATGCTATTTTTGTCATTTTATGTGCTAATTTCCTGAAAACTAAAAAATTATCGTTTAATTTCAATGAGTTTTCGGATGGCCCCGACATTTGTGAAAAATTCAAAAATTCATTGTCGTAATTTTTTTGATTAAATTTAAAAGTTTTTTCTTCAGATACTAAAATTTCTAAATTATATGAGTTATTGAACGCCATAGAAAAACAAAAAAGGGTTGAATTATCAAATTACCTCAAAGTAAAAAATATATGTAAATTTTCTGTTTTCTCTAAAATAAGTGCATTTTGTTTTTGTTTTTATTTTATTTTGATGGATAAATATATAAATAATTAAAATTTATTTAAATTTCTTTAACAAATTTTAAAAATCTTTGAGAAAATTAAATATCTTTGTTCAAAGAAAAATTCTTTGACAAAAGTAAAATTCTTTGCCATTCTTTGGCCAAAGAATATTTTACTCCTTGGGGATCGGATAAATCGGTAAGAAAAAGTAGTAAATTTGTAACAAAAAATTAACCAATTTGGTAATTATTTGGTAAAAATATTCATTGAATTTTTCAAACTTGAAAATTATATAATATTTAATCTCATTAAAATTTAAAGAATTAAATTGAATATTTAATAACTTTTCTTTATTTTTGTGGAGTACGTCAAACGTTGTTTTTTAAGTTTATTTAAGTACGCTCTAACTGCGTTAAACATTAGAAACAGACAACATTATGCTTTTATTTGACTTTAAGATCGAATAATTAAAAGATCTATAATAAGTATAGATTATCAAATTTGTAGTTTTTTATTTAAAAGTCCAATAGGATGTATATAAAATTAAAGTGCCTAAAATTGTGACTTTTCGGTTGAACTTTTGTTATTTCAATGCAAAACGCTATGAGCTATTTGTATGCTATTTCGCTACAAATTAAAAAATTCCGTTTAAGCGAAATAAGTTATCGGACTAATTCTAAATTTAAAAACAAAGTCGGAAAATGTTTATGTTCCTATTGCGACAATACTTTTTAATTAAATTTCTTGAAATTTTATTATATATTCTAAAGTTCTATATAAGATTGTTTCAGAACAAAATGCTATTTTTTTAATTCAAATTTCAATTAAAGTATAAAATTTTAATATATTTTATACGAAAATTTACTTAGAATATACTCTATGGTATATATATTGACACAATCAGTTATTTTAATCGAAAACTTTGTGAAAATTTCGTGGGCCATGAAGAATTATAAAAATTAAACGACAATTTTGAGTGCTATTTGTTATTTTTCCGATTTATGGGAATTTGCGGGAGTTTGCGAGAATCCCTCCCATCCCGCAAATATTTGAGGTGATCAAACTCCCTCCCGCTTCCCACGGGTGCCGCTTTCAACCTTTAGAGTACAGTAATTGTGGCATCTCATATTTGCCCATGTTTCAAACTATGAGATTCGAACTAGACTATAGATCTTTTCAAATTTTTAGGCCCGAGCCCGACTTCGGCCCGACATGTTGAAGCCCGGCCCGAGCCGAGCCCGATTATTTTTGAGATTACTAAGCCCGACCCGGCCCGACGCGATACAAATTCATTAATTAAATATATAAATAAATCGCGTTCTTTAAAATCTTTGATGTAATAATGAAAATTAATGCAATTCACTGCTTATTTGCAATAATAGAGCACATGTATTGATTAAAATTGAGAATTACATAACTTGAACATATTTTATACAACCAAAAGTATAAGAGAACATTTTTAAATATTAAAAATAAATTCTTTTTTGAATAAAGAATTTCTTTTTTCAGCCCGAGCCCGACCCGGCACGCCGAAACCATCGGGGGCCCGACAAAACGGGGGCCGATCTATAGTCTAATTCGAACTATCACTTTAACACTCGAATTCATGAAAGTTTACATAATTTTATAACGAAGAGCGTTCAGTCTCATATTTTCCTTATACAATTTTGTATAGCAAGTTCTCTGTGCGTTAATCGTTAGTATATAAATGTATAATAAAAATTCATTAACATTAGTAAGTAATAAATAAGAAAATCTCGCACTTTTTAAAGCACTAATAACGCGCATTTCAAAGAAAGATAATATTGGTTTTTTTAAGATTAAATAATAATAAAACTTTTATAAGTTTATTATTAAACATTACTCATATACGGATCTTAATGTTAATTGCAATCATTAATTATTGCTGAACGTAACTCTATTTTTTCGCGAAAATGGCCAAAACAAGTAAGATTTTATTTTTTTTTATTTGATTTTTTAATAAAAAATTAAATATTTCAGATAAAATTTGGTTAATTGTGATTTTAATTGAATGCGTTCGCTGCGATGATTATTGCACTTTTGATTATCCGACACGAGTCAGATGCGAATCAAGCGTGGATTTTGACATTAAAGAAGAAATGCAAAGAATGAGCGATAACTTAACAGAAAAACATTTCGACACTTTTGAGCTGTTTTCTCCGATCAGTGAATTACCAGAAAATGCGTTTTACGACTTAAGTTTCAGTCGAATAAATATAATAAGTGCCGCTAATTTGACCCAAATTCACAGCGAAGCGTTCACCAGTTTAGCGCACAAATTGCTACAATACGAACATAATAACGAAATCGATACCGAGTTAAACAACAAACCGAATCCGTATAACATTTACGACGCATTTAATTCGTTAACAAACGCGCAACAACTGTATATAAATCTTGGCCCTCAAGTGATTCACGAGATTCCTGAATCAGCTTTTGGTGGTATTAATGGCACACAAAATCAGTTACAAAGATTAACATTTTGGGGCAGTTTTAGCGTATCGAATATTGGCGATTACGCGTTCTATGACTTACCATATTTAAATTGGCTTATGTTTAACTCAGTGTCGATCGCAAATATAAGCGCACACGCATTTGATTTTCGCGATTCAAGCGATTTATTTCTAAATCTTTATTTGAATAATTGCTCGTTAACCGCAAATAGCTTTCAAGTCGGACTTTTCAACGATTCTAAGAGACCAATATTTATTGACTTAAGTAAGATTCAATCAATAATACATTATACAATTTTTATAAATTTAACAATAGATAATGTCATCTTTAATATGTAAATACAAGCAATTAGGAAATCGAGAAAAATCGTAATTAATAATTCAATTATAATTATTTTTTAGGATATAATCAAATACAATATCTAGAGGAGAGTGTTTTCGACACCTTCTTTAGAGCCAATCGATATAATCAACTCAATCTATACAAAAATCCGTTAAATTGTGCCGATGCATCAAAATTTCTGTGGTTAATTAGGCGCGAATCGGAACTTAGGAATCGTATACGTTATCCCATATGCAAAGATGGTGGTCTTATTTGGGATGTGATTAATCTGGATAGTGGTACAACTTTGAATTCTTCGCTCAGCATTTTTATAAAATTGATAGCAATTTTTAGTTTTATCTGTAAATTCTTTTAGTTATGCAACCATTAAATAAAGTAAAATAACTAAGGTTTGCAAACTTCTCGAAATAAAAGTTATTGACAGAAGTTAGGAAATAAATTTCTTTCCCATATTTATTGTTAAAAAAATTAAATTATTAATTCTTAATAAACAATTGATAACTTTTGTAAAAAATTATAAAAATATTTATTTAAGTCTTAATAAAAATAAACATATAATATTGTATACATACCGATAAAAACAGTACTAAACCGTTATAACTGGATCTCTTTCATTATAAGCCTCCATAACTAATTTATAATCCAATTGTGATGCATTTTCCTCATAATAATTGAGTCTATAATTAGTAAGGAATGGAGCGATGTCTTGTGTTCGACACCACCTGAAAAGTTGTAAAGAAAAATTAATATTTAAATTATTTTGATGCGATACAACCTTAACGCAGTTTCAACATCTAATTGCGTTGAGTCAGATCCACAACTAAATTCCATGAGTGACGCTGCGATAAAGAGTTTTGCCAAACTAAATGCGAAATCTCGAGCACCAGAATTGAGAATTTCAGAATTTGTTTGAACAATATTTATAATTTCATTAATCAATAACTTCACTCTTGAAGCTTCATCTTTAAGTTGATTGTGTTGCACAGCAATCTTTAATCGATTATTTATATTTGAACTGATAAAATAAATTTAAGTTTTAGTTTAATATATTGAATTTTAAACATTAATTTCATTAATGATTTACCGAAATGCCAATATTACCTGACCCTCAGTCTTCGATAAACATCGCAAAACATCCAACGATAGTATATTAGTAGTTCCTTCCCAAATAACAAAAATTTGTGAGTCACGTAACATAACGGGCAAACCCGTGTCTTCCATCGCTCCCTGTCCACCAAATGCTTCCAATCCTTCCGAAATTGTAGACATCGATTGTTTGCATATAAACAATTTCGATAATGGGTTTAATAATCGCAATAATAAAATATCTTCATCAGTAGCGCATCCGATTTCTTGTCTGCCTAACAATCTAGCATTCTATAACGACAAACGCAACAAATCACTCATTTAGTTAATAGTTTAGAAATATTTTACTTCAAAAGCCAACATAAACGCTCCTTTGGATTCGAGATCAATTCGAGCCAATGTTTGAATATGAAGCGGATGATAACAGATTGGTTTACCAAATGCTACTCTTCTGTGTGAATAGTCTCTCGCAATGCTTAAAATTCTATTTTTAAAAATAAATTAAAAAATACTAAATTAATATTAGACGTGAAATGTATGACTGAGTGCCTTCTCATATATGCAGCGCTTCCGATCGCATTATGAATGCGCGTTATTTGAAGCATATTCGAAATGGCAGCCACTCCTCGCCCTTCTTCCGACATCTGGCAATAAAAATTTAATTAAAAAAATATTCGGATAAATTGGTGCATAATTTACTTGATATGCTAATACACCATCTAAGAGAAGTTCAGCTGTTGGAACCTGTCATTTAATTAATGACGAAAATTAAATGATTTTCTGTTAATAAACGTATTAAACCTGTCTCGTTCCCAATTTGTCTTTCAATCGGATCATATTAATGTTATTCAAGCAATTCTTGTCATCTTTTAGCTTCAAATAAAATAAAGTTAAGCCACGACTACCCTGTATTATAAAAGGTTTATTTTGATTATTTAATTTTAATTGTTTAAGAATTTAAACCTGAGCAACATTTCCATCGGTATCTGTTATTCGAGCTAAAGTTAAAGCAATATCTGCGTCGGTGGCCGAAGAAAACCATTTATAGCCATAAAGTCTAAAAATATCATCTTTGTAGGGAACGGCAACGGTTTCAGTACCACTAGCTTTAAATGAAAATTTAAGCTGTAATATTTAAACAAACATTTATCATTTTTAATCAGCAAAATTAATTCTTTTTAGGAATACAGTGTTAACCACTTGTAAGCTAATGTGCTACGTATAAGCATATGGTTTACATGACCTATCATGTGCATAGTTAATCAAACCCCAAACCTTCCGATTCTGAAAGCAAATTTTTCTGGCGGGCGCTACAGTGGCCACACTATACTCTTAACAAGAATTAAATTTTTTAATATAAGCGAAACGAACCAACATCAGAACCACCGCCTTTTTCAGTCATCCATTGTCCAGATGTCCAAAATAATAGAGGATCACGACTTGTAAGGCGTTTAAATGCTTCGCCGTATAACGGATTATTAGTAAGAGCTAACGACTCGATAGTACGCGCCGCGCCATCAGTCATAGCGATCGGACACGAATACAAACCGGATGACGGAGCGTACAAATAAAGTTTGCTAAATTGATATAAACGAGACCACTCTTCATATTTGCGTTCGTAGCCAATTGCAACAATTCCTTCTCGCGCTGATATATCCTTCTGTCTCTTCCACGCCTCGCAAACGTATAAATCATTGCATTGTTGTCCCCAAGCGTTCTGTGGCACTAACTTTGGTAAATGAATGTCACACTCGCGACCGATTTCGTTGATAGTTGTGGCCACTTCTAAACCAAAGCGCGTTAAGTCTTCTTTTATACCGAAATACATCTTTTCAATCAATTATTATATAAATCAATACATTTTTTAAAAAAGATAATATATAATTCAACGCTTTTCGTTTTATTTTATATAAATTGTTTGCTATAAATCAAGCTTAAGAAATAATTGAGATAGACTTGAGTCAAATGCATAAGTTTTAATTTTCAAGGCAAGCAATAATCATGAAATGGATTTTTATGCCATAAGCCATAAGTTGGCACACAATAACATTTTAATTTCACAATTTGTTATAATATTAGAAAATAATATATCATACAAATAGTCATAATTTCACAATAATTCTGTGCGAAATAGAAAATCTTTTATTCGGTTTGATTATAAACTTTATTTTACTAACATTAAAAA
>JAQIVF010000684.1:0-19191 GCA_034698365.1 Steganacarus magnus
GGGTCAAGTGCTCCCCTTACTACTTATGCTATTTTGACAATTATTTATTAGTGAAGTGTGTGGTCAAGTGCCCCCTCTACTACTTATGCTATTTTGATTAATTTTTTATTAGAGTGGTGGGGTCAAGTGCTCCCCTTACTACTTATGCTATTTTGACATTTATTTATTAGTGAGTGGTAGGGTCAAGTCCTTTATACGAAAAAACTAATTTTTCATTAATAAGTGGTGGGGTCAAGTTTCCCCCTTACTACTGCCAAAAACTTTTGTTATAAATTGATTATAAAAAGATTGCAATCTAATATTGCAATACTTTTTTTTTCGCGCTTATTTTTTGTTTGTTTTTGTTTTGTTTTGTTAGGTTTTTTAAACTCTGTTTAATTATTTTAATTAACTGATTTTGTTTGTTCATTTGTTTGTTTGTTCATTAATTCATTCATTTATTAATGGAAACTGATTGGAATATTTATTATTCGGAGTATGTCAGAGATAATTGTAACAACAATTATACTGATGAATGCATGATTAAAATCAAGCATTTTTGTGACGCGTATTTGCGATTCTTAGACAGAAAATTTTTTGAAGGAATAGTGTTTAAGGTTTTAATTTAGTTTATTTTTACTTGTATTTTACTTTTTCTTTATTAAATAGAATATTCCAAATGGTATTATATTCGCTAATATTGCAGAAAATATAATTTATGATACAGAATATGCGTGCACTCAACCACTATTCCATCCTTATGATCATAGTAAGCGTACTGCGCGAATATTCATAAGAATGGATGTGTACGAGCAATCAAAAGTTAAAGGTTTTAAACACTTAATTGAATTAGTAGCACACGAATGCATACATGCATATATTCATTTGAAAGGTAAAAATCTAAGACAATATTATTTGTAACATAAATAAATTTAAATTGCATTTGAAACACAAAAAGATATTAATGACAACAAAGAACACGGTAAAGAGTGGTCAAAATATGCTCAAAAATTGTCAAATGAGTTATTGATTACTTTTAACTTTCCAAAAAATTATGGTAAAAAAGCAATTAAACCTAAAAAATAATTTTCTTATTCGCTTACAATCACATTCAAAATCACAAATCACAATCACAATCACAGTCAAAATTAGCGTTTATTTGATCACAATAATAACAATCACTTAAATCAAAGAAAATCAAATAATTATTAAGAAATTTTTTCATTAGATTTCGGCGATCATTGCGAATGGTTTCAAATATGTTTCTGTTATGCCAAAAATTATTATAAAATAAATATGTATATATATATATATATTTTATTATGAACGCGTAATAATTATTTTCATGATAATAAATAAACAATACTAGTTTAACATTCAAATCGTTATTTTTCTATTAACTATAAAAAAATTACACTATCATAATATACACGTTTTAGACGTTTTTTTATGTTTGCGGGCATCGCGTTTTGGTGGCGGGTATCGGTGATCGGTGGCGGGCATCGAGTTTACGCGCGCCTATAAGTTTTTTGCGCGCCCATAAGGTTTCGCGCCCACCCTTTAAGGGGTACTACCTACTAATAGAGAAAAATAAAAATTAGTAATTTTGATATTTATTTCAAATTTTGATTAAACAAAATCAAATTAAAATAAAATTTTAAAAAATTAAATCAAAATTAGTGTTGGATATTTTCCGTCTTTTTAATTTTTCTTTCCTTTTGGTAAAATTTTTCGTTTGTCTTTTCTTTTTCTTATTATTCTCTAATATATTTTCAATTGTCTTTTCTTTTTCATTTTTTATCTTTTCTTTTTCTTGCCTTGAAGAAAAAGAAAAAGACCAAATATTTTGCCTTTTTCTTTTAAAAAGAGATAAAACACAAATCAATATACAATAAAAATGTAAATAAATAGCGAAATCTAAATCAAAAGTTGAAAATACAATCAAAATACAATCTAAGTCAAAATAATTTGCTATAAAAATACATTTTGATTTTGATTTTTGCAAAGAAAATCAAAATAAAAAATCAAAATCAAAATAGAAATGTATTTTGATTAAACAAACCAAAATACAAGCAAAATGGAAAACTTTTCAAAATCAAAATCAAAATACAATTTAAATTTAAAATTTCAAAAATAAAAATCAAAATACAAACAACATAGAAAAATTAAAAATGATACAACACTATTATAAATCAAAATTAGTAACTATTCATCATATAATAAAGAGGTTTTTCGTTTATGAGTTCCTGAATTATAACCTTTTTTGTTTTACTAATTTATTTATATTTTGCTATTTTTTGATTATTTTTTGGCGCAGGTGTTGGAAAGTCCTGTTTAATCAATGCGATTATTCAAACACTAACAAAACATTTTAATAGCTTACAAGGAAAAAAAGGAGTAACTTAATAATTGTGTCGAATCCAAAAATAATTCTGTATTAATTTTGGAGACATATATATTAAAAAAATAAAATTTGTTACAGTTTTTTTTATTAGATTGAAAATTTTATTATTGACTAGTGTTTTTTCGTATTTTAAATGAAACTCTAACGAGAACGAACATTATGGATGTGCTTACTTTAATCAACATATCAGCTATCAAAGTAATTTATTAGTTCTTCAGATTAAAATTATTGAGAAAACAATATTTAGAAAAGTAATAAAAAAAGGAAACAAATAAAAAATAAATTTTCTCAGCTTAAAATACTTTCTACAATTTAAATCGAAAAATTTCTAATCTTATAAATCATTGTTGTGATTAGTACTTCAATGTATGCACATAAAAAGTAGTTTCAATTTCAACTTTTTATTCAAATTAAATTAAATTTCAATTAATTGAAATTGTAATTCAATTATTAATTCGATAGTAGTAAAGGGAGGATATGACCCATACACGCGCGTGAATGGGTCATATCCTCCCCAGAAAAATTTAATATGGGTCAGTTAAAAACAGAAATGGGGCAGAATACCAAAATAATTTCATGGGTCTATGATGTGTTAGACCCAGATAATTTGTGTTTGTGTTAGACCCAAGAAACTCGATATCAAAGGGTTAGTAATTTATTAAAGAATTTTTAAACAAAGAATATTCTAATAAATTGTTTTATTCAAAATATAAAATAAAATTACATATTCCGGAGTATAAGCCCGGACTGAAAGTGCGAACACCTACTCCCAGCACCTGCTTATACTTACAATACTATAATTATATATAAAAATAATTTTGAGATGTAGGACATATGGTGCCATGCACATTCTCGCGACATTCGATCTGCCTCATAAATGAAGCGGCGAAGAGGTTACAGGTCTCTGCGCAAATCTATAAAGTAAAATTTATTAATATTTGATCTGATATTTAATAATACTTACTATTAATTTGTAGAGTTTGATTTTGTATTATTTCTTTTTGGGCTTCAATTGCCGAAAATGATTTTCTCAAACCTCCGTTTAGAAAATCGATATAAAAATGCAGCTTTTCATTGTCGCTTTCAAGCTTCTTAACTTGCTCCTCCGTCAGCGATAGCAAATTCTTGTTCGGTGTCATTATCGGCCATTGTTTGCATTTCAAATTGACACTCCCGAGCATACTCGAAATCAAAATCTCGCTCTGTGGAGATCTGATCGTTAAGTGCCATGAGACGAAGAGACTTGCTGGCGCTGATCAGCAAGTCTCTCATTATGTCGCGATACTTCCTGGGTATTTTGAACCAAATCGCGAAGCCCTTTGATACAGTCCTGCAATGCGTGACCTGTCATAACTGCCGCTTTATACCCACATTTATTCGGGCATCTAACTGAAAAATGAACGCATTCATGCTCGAGATAAATGTCCTGGCGAAATAGCGAGATGTTCGTCGCACATCCATACACTTCTTTTGCGCATTAAACGTGCGAAACCCCAATAATTTAAAGCATTTGCTCGTCCAGTTCCAGAGACTGAATTTCTGAGCGGTAAAAAGGGCATGGACGGCCAAACGACATCTTTATTTCACCGCAATATTTGCATTAATAATACCCACACGAAAGTTTCATCGGCTGCCGGTAAACGTCCGTACAAATTGAGCATATAAACTCTTTAATAAAGCCAATGAATATCTATGGTTCGTATCCTGCCATTCTAAAGTAAAATAAAATAAAAGAAAATATTAAGGAATATATTTAATATAATATTCTAAAGTAAATACTTAATGATAGTTGTGTTCTAAACAGAGAAAACAAAATATTGCAAAAACTAAGTGAAGTCTATGAAATCAGAAACTCGAATGGAAATGATCTGAAAACTATCACTCTATTTATACCAAAAAATTCTACACATACATTGACGTCAAACTACATTACTATAATGTTATCTTTCAGATCTAATTATACTGTGGAACATTCTCGAAGTTTCTATTTCTAATGAAGTTATACTTAAGCTATTAGCAGTAAATATAATATGGAAGGTTCGAGAATGGATTATAACTCTTAAAGTGACACTTAAGCTTTTAGTACTGACAAAGCTATGGAAGGATCGAGAAGGGATTATAGCCCTTAAAGTGGAACTTAAGCTTTTAGTACTGATAAAGCTATGGAAGGTTCTAGAATGGATTATAACCCTTTAAGTGGCACTTAAACTTTTAGTACTGATAAAGCTATGGAAGGTTCGAGAATGGATTATAGCCCTAAAAGTGTTTCTTAAGCTTTTAGTACTGATTAAGCTATGGAAGGTTCGAAAATGGATTATAACCCTTAAAGAGACACTTAAGCTTTTTGTACTGATTATACTACAGGCAGTAGAGAAGATATCAAAATTCAAACTAATTTTGCACAATTTAAATCCCTAAAGTTTTTATAATCTTTTAGCACTCAATATACTATGCCTATACTTTAACATTAAGCAAATTGCGTATAAATAAAGCGCACTCGTAGCTATGATTTTCATTCAGTTCTCAAACTTTGTAGTAGTAACTTGAAACTCTGCCCAATTTTATATTCATTTATCGTATACTATTTTATAATAGAAAATACAGACATTAATAGTAAGTATATATATTCTAACTTTATAAGTAAGTTTTAAACTTATAAATTCTCTAATAGTAATGGCACAAGGAAACTTTCAACAATTTTGCGGATGGGATGAGGAGCTGTTCTTCGATGTCCAGGCTTTGGAGGAGTATATTTGTTACATATGTCTCACCGTACTAAAATTTCCGCAAAGACTCTCACATGGAGGAGCACATAAACTCTGCGCGGGATGCCTCCGTCAACATGAAGAGGTAAACATTGGAAGTGCCAGAAATTGTTCCGCATGCTGACGCGATTGCAACTTCTATGCGCCGAACTTAACTATTCACGCCAACATTGATCTGCTGTGGGTCCATTGCCCTAACGAACAAAACGGGTGCAACACCTAAGTGAGCCTGTATTAAATGGAAACTTATAAGACCAGGACCTGCGCTCATCGGCCTATTCCCTGCGAACAAGGATGTGGACTCTTCCATGCACAGAAAATATGAAAATGTTTAACATTAAAAACATCGGACAGTATCATGATTTATATGTTTTATTAGACACATGCTTATTAGCTGATGTGTTTCAAACATTTATAAAATCAATTTTATCAAGATATGGTTTGGATCCTTGTCATTTTTTCAGTGCACCTGGCTTAGCCTGGACTGCTGCGTTGAAATATACAGATGTTAAACTAGAACTTCATACAGACATCGATCAATACCAATTTAAAGAGAGTGTTTAAGAGGTGGAAAATCACAAGTATCAAAAAGAATGTGTAAAGTTAATAATAAATATTTGAAAAATTATGAAGAAAAAGAATCAAGTTACATCACTTATTTTGAAGCAAACAATCTTTATGGACTTGCACTGAATCAATATTTACCTCATTCTGAGTTTAAATGGTTGACTAAAATTGAACTTGACTCTAATAATTGGGAAAATATTCCCGATGATAACGATATAGGTTACTTTCAAGAAGTTGATTTAGAATACCCAAAAAACTTACATAAACTAATTAAAGATTACCCATTAGTACCAGAACATAGAATAGTTTCTAATGATGAGTTAAGTGATTATCAAAAAATAACACTTCAATTAATGAAAAAAACATTATTATAGAAGAATTCCAAATAAAAACTTATGATAACTCTACATGATTACGTTATACATTATAGAAATTTAAAACTTTATCTAAGATTAGGTTTAAAGCTAAAGAAAATTCACCGAGTTTTATCATTTAGACAATGAGATTGGTTGAGACCTTATATTCAATATAATACAGAGCTAAGAAAAAAAGCATTAACAGATTTCGAGAAGAGCTTAATTAAATTATTAAACAATTCTCTATTTGGGAATAGTATTGAAAACAAAAGAAATCGAGTTAATGTAAAATTAGCAGTAACTGAAAATGAAGCAAAAAAATTTCTGATAAAACCAAATTTTAAAGAATTTTATATTTTAAACAATAACAAAGCTTTAGGAAGAATGAAAAAACAATTTTTTCTGTTAGATAAACCAATTTACGTCGGATTTACTGTATTAGAGCTTAGTAAGTATCATATGTACCGTATGCATTACGATTGTTTTAAAAAACATTATCGAAAGAACTTGGAACTAGCCTATACAGACACCGACAGTTTTATATATGAAATTAAAACAAAGCATATTTTTCATGATTTTAAAAAGTACTTTAGTAATGTAATGGATTTACCAGATTATCCTGATGATCATTTTCTAAAAAATGATTATAACAAAAAATTTCTCTGTGCATTGAAAGATGAAATGAACTCTAATATTATTTCTGAATTTATTGGATTGAAAAGTAAATTATACTCTTTAAAATATGGAAACAATGAAAATAAATCAACTGGCAAAGGATTGCAAAAAATGTATTAAAAATATTTGTTAATCATAAACATTACAAAAATGTATTATTGAATAACAATATCTATACTTTTAAAATGAGAAAAATTCAAATTAATTTGCATAAAATAGAAACGGTAGAATTAGATAAAACTATATTTACTCCATTCGATGATTTATGTTTTATATTAAACGATGGAATAAATACATTACCATTTGGCTATAAAAACTATTAGTATATTTAAATTTCTGTCAAACAATATTTTGTGATTATAAATAAAACAATATATTTAAATTTTATATTAAAAATTTAATGTTTATTAAAATTAATAATAAATATAACTAATTTTTTGTGTATTGCAATAAGTTTGAAAATAAATGTTTATTTGTTTGTTATATCAATAAAAATGTTAAAAATTATTTCAACTTAAAAATTCATAATGTATATGCATAAAGAAATTATGTTTAAACATCCTAGTCGATGGTTAATCTACGGTCCAAGTGGGTCAGGAAAATCTACTTTTGTTAACGAATTAATATTAAATTCAAATAATTTATTATTCTGAGTAATCTATATATAGTACTTAATATGAATTTGATTTGTATGAGCCGTAATAATTTAAGGAAACTATAAGTATGCATGTAAGCGTAATAGTAATAACAAGAGTGCTCTGAGTAAAGGTGTGAACGGTATCACATTCGGAATATAAACTATAATTAATTCGGTGATGAGTTAGAAGTCTTAAAAATATATTTTTAACTATACAGAAGACTGTTTATATTAGAGTTTTAATTTAAATTAGGTGTATATTAATTTTATCTTTTTTAAATAAATATTGAAAATACAATGAAACTGTAATTATATTCAATAATTTAAAATCTTTGTATACCAAATTTCTAATTTCTATTTTTTGGTTTGTTGCCTAATTGTTGTCACAAATACTTTTTCACATATTAATTCACACATAAATTTAAGTTCACATATAAGCTGTTTGGTGATGAAAATTATAATTTCAATTCAAGTTTAGGATTGACGAACTAATCTTAAAAAGTTATAAACATGGAAAAGAAATTTTGCAATTTAGAACTATTAATGAAAATTCTTGATTAATATATATTCAATTATTTTTTTTTCAAAAGATATATATACATCACTACTAAAAAACACAGTTTTCAAATTTATTCAAAAATTTATTAATAAAAATTCTAACGCTAAAAGAAACGGTTGCATTTACTCCTTTTAAACAAACTTTTATATTTTCACTACAGAAATTATTGCCATTTAAAGAATAAGATACAGTTTTAATGTTTCAAATTCGGTTGCTACCTGTCTGGTTTTTTGTCAAAATAAAATGTCCGGTCATTGAAAAAAGCCGGATATGTCATTGTTCAATTTTTATGATTTATAAGCTAAATAATTTAAAAATGCTTAAATAAAAGATAATAAAAAGAAAATTATTTATAGAACATTTTTAAATTACAAAATAGACTTAATTAAATACAAAAAAATTTAAAAAAAACCTAAATTATTGAAAGAAATTAAACAATGAAAGTCTAGCATTTATTAGTAGATTTCATAAAAATAATATTTTTAGATTATTTAAACTGAATTTTTGTTTTTTATAAAATATCTATTATTAGTCAGGTTATCCAGAATTTTTGTGCGTCAACCATAGTTTCAAAAAAATTTCTGAATTAATTTTGAAGGTAGTGTTGTTCTATTTCAAGTTATCAGTTTTATTTAATTCTGACTTTGACTTTCAAAATATATTTTATTTTGTAAAATTGCCATCAGTGATATAAATTTAGTATTCCATTTAGTGTAAATTGCATCTTAAAAACCAAAGTTAAAATGCAAATTTAAAAAAAATTTAAAATTTACAATAGTGTAAAACAAGAATTAACCGACAATTGTTTTATTATCTTATAAAATACTAATTTTTTAATCTAATAATTTTTTCTTTATAAAATATATAATAAACTTTACAAATAAATTAAAAAAATAAGTTAATCTTAAAAATTTAATTAAATATAAATATTATTAAAAAATATTATGCTATATTTAAGAACTAAATTGATTACCAACCTATAGAACAACAAATATTCTTTAATTCAGAATTTTTTTATGTTTTATATTAAAAATGTTTTATAAATTATTGTTTTATCTAATACTCAAAATATTTAACCTAATTTTCCGGACTTCACTGGATTCAAAAAAATGTATTTAGCCTTATTGACCCTAAAAAGGAAATAAAAAGTTATTATTATAAATTTATCATTTAAATATTATTTAAAGATATAAGTTGTTAAATTCACTTTATAAAGAAATTCGCGATTCATCAAAGAATAAATTATATTGTACAAGTCATAAGGCGTGTTCAGAATTTTTGGACTTATGACAAATGATTTAAAACAGTTTTTCAACTTTTGATAAATGCTTTAATATGACGAAGGATGACTTTTTATGTCTTATAATACGTCACTGTTATTTTTTAACGCTTATTATATTCGTGACATTATCACATAATCTTAATTTTCGTGAAAGAAGTTTTGTCTGGTAAATAGGCATTGAAGCAGCTGTCATGAAAGTAACTGTCTGTTTTAATTACTTATAAGAACATCCAATCCTTCTTTAACTTATTACTTTTATCATGTGTTACTATCCTGTTATATAAAAACAGAAAAATCAAATTTAAGTGATGTGCTTATTGATGAGTAGTAGTGAGCTAAAATCAAATACCTTTATTTGAATTGAATTACAAACTTAAATTAAATTTCAATAAAACAAAAAAATTAATAAAACACAACTATAAACTTTAAACTACATAATTGGCTTTTTTAAAATTTATATAAAACCTGTATTTTGTAAGTTTAATCACCAAATAATATAAGTCTGGTTTGAACGTCAAGATCTGACAATAAGCCTTGAGAAAACTATAAGGTAGGGTAAGGTAGGGTAGGGTAGGTTTTGGTAGTGTAGGGTAGGGTAGGGTAGGGTAGGATAGGGTAGGGTAGGGTGGATAGACATCGTTTTTAGCTATTTAGAGTTGCTTATATAACATTTTAATAATATAATATTTATTTTTTTTATAAATGCTTTTACTCTTAATGGTTCTAAAAGATATAGAATATACCATAGAATATGAATTAAAAAGCTGCAGAAACACGGAAATAGTGAAACAGTGTCAAAAAAATAAACTCTATCTTATCAAAGTTAAAGAGTGCTTAAAATCTTTTTATGAAAATAAAGTTTATGGTAAAATAATAATATATCAATGTTGTTTTCTTAGAGAACTTTTATTTAGAAACTAGAATGAACATTATAAATGAGCTAATTTTGAAGAACATATCTGGCATTAAAGTAGTTTTAAATAGTACAGTTTGCAAGTAGACCATTAATAAAACATTGTTTAGAAAATAATTTTAAAAGTAAAGAAAAAGAAATAAACTTTCTCAGATAACAATAGTAAATTTTATTTAAACCAAAATTTTTCTAAAATTAATATCATAGTTCTGACTACTATCATAGTTAGATTGACTAGACTTGAATTTATGTTTTAATTCAAGTTTTTAAAAGTTATTTAGTATAGAAAATTTTAAAAAATAGAAATATTGTTTCAAGTTGATACTTTTTTATAGTTATACTTTTCTTTTTTATTTTAATTTTTTTTCTTTTTATTGTCTTGAAGAAAAATAAAATTACCAAATATTTTCTCTTTTTCTTTTAAAAAAGAGATACAACACTACTTTTATTTCATTTATAAATGTTATTTTCAAAAGGTATTAAACTGTAATTTTATATTTAAATTATAAAATTTGTTTATCTATAAAAACAAAACATTAAAAGTTTGGGATTATAAGAGTATTGATTATTTATTTGTGAAGACAAAAATGAACATTAATTTCATAGAACTCTATTTTGTTTCAAATAAACATAAAAATAAATACTTTTATTGTGAGCCTTTTGAAATTTTGTGAAAAAATTCAAATTTTGTGCCAATGGATACTTATATTTATTTTTTATTTTAAAATATTAAAATTAAAAATAAAATATATATGAATAAAAATAAGACCGAAATATTCCTAATGGACCTCATAATAATAGTTGATTTAAGTATGTATTTTTAAGCTAATAAAAAAATTTAGTTTAGTGCATTTTTGGTCATAAAAAACACACATTTAATAATAAGAACACTTGGATAATAATTACCAAATATCAAAACATTGTTGTTTGAAAAAAACAAAACTATAAAACTAATTTCAGAATAAATTTTCTTCAATTAAACCCTTGATGAACAATGAACCATTAATGTTACATTATGTGTTAAGTGGAAATATTCATATAAACAATAAAATATTATTTTTGCTAAATTAAAGACTTACAGATTAATATCACATATTCGTTACTGTGAGAATTTGTGAAGTATTGCACTGTTTTCAGTATAATTAACAAAAATAAAAATCCATAAACATATCTTAAAACAAAAGCAACTTAGTATTGATAGAATCATGTAAAAGGTGTTTATTTCTTTGTTAGTTCATCGGATTGTAATAATATAACTTTAAAATAACTACTAAGTATTAAGAAAAAACTTGGATTTGAAAAATAGGTAGGATATAGCTTAAAATTATCTGACCAGTCTAAAGGTGAGCTTAATAATATTTTATAATAAAGAAAATATGAGGTATTTATATTAAATCATAATAATTTTTTTTAATTGACCATTAGAATACATAAAATGTTGATAGTATATTCTAAATATTCGATTTAATTTGAATTTTTAAGTAGTTTTAGTTTTTACTAGAACTAATTGGTTCAAGTAAAATACTTATAATAAATAATAAATTCAAAAGCCAAAAATTGCTATCTTTTTCTTTCCAAACTTTATTGAACATATAAATTTTATAGTTTAAAATCTAATTGTAAACAATATTTAAAATAAATTCTGACTGTGTGAGTATTAACCCGGAACACAATAAAGTTTCATTATTATTCTATCTTACGTTTTCTCCATTTGTTTTGATGTATTTTTACTGCATTTCGATTTTTTTAAAAATTTTTCTTACTTTACATTTTGATTTTAAATATTTAAACATGACCTAATTTAAATTGCATTTAGAAAAGTATAATCGATTTTTATTTAAATATTAAAAATGGATAAAACACTATAGATATACAACAAAAAATAGAAATGATATTTAATACAATATAAATTTAATCTATATTATTGCGTTTATGTTTTTTCAAGGGGTTAGTTTGTATCATCAATGTGAACATAGGGCTGGCAAGTGGTTAGCTTTTTCGCTGACATTCAGCTTTTCAGTTAATTTTTTTTGTTAGTGTCTTTTAGTTAGCTTCTATTTCTAAAAATTTTAATGATTGTCATCTAAAAATATCACAAGGACTTGGCAGCACTATATGAACAGCATATAAGTGGGTTTCAAGTGCAAAAATGGTCGTTTATATATTGTTTTGTAATGTAATGTAAATTCATTATAAAGGGACACTTTAACTTATTTCAAATCCAATAATGTGCTTTTGAATTTTTTTATTAAATAAGTTAGATAAAATAAACCACTATCAAAAAACATTTTAAAATATATTATTTTTGCTAATATTTGGGTTTTTCAGATCATTGGAATATCTTTAATTAACAATTTTGGGCCTTAAGCACAACTAATTAAATTTTTATAAAAGTATTAAAACCTTCTACGATTGGACGAGCATTTTTAAGCGCTTTACATGTCAGCCAATGACAATTAGCCTCACAACATTTACGCTGTTCAGCACTAGAAAGTATCATAAACAACTTAGAGATAAAATAGAATTAAACGATGAAATAATGGCGAATACATTAAAAACAACATTAAATCAGGAAAAATAAAAATATAGCAATATAGAGCGATATATACAAATTTAGTGCCAAAAAATAATATCTTAGAGAAATCCTTGAAGATAAAATTAAATCATCGAATGAGCGACAAACTATGCAAAAACAGTTTTACGTCATTAAAGGAATTTCGGGACGAAAAGATTTCAGTACATAGCAAAATATGTAAAACATGTAATCTATTCAATGATTTCATTAAGTCAGCCATAAATCAAACACAGAGTGCACATAATACGAGTAAATATCACAAAAATCAACAACAGCAATGATGCAACACTTTTTGTGATGTAAAGATGCAAACATGTGCGGGAAACAAAAAAATAACAGATAATTACTGCATAATAATTTCTTAAATATATCAGAAATATCCGAATTATATAGTCAAATCTTTAGAAAACTGTAAACTGGAAGAATATAATTTATTTTGTTTAACAAAAATAATTTAACTGTAAAATATTTGGTCGTTGCTCAGATGGCAATAAATTTTGAGTTTTTTTTGTGAAAAATTAGATTCTATATAGATTGATCATTTTATTAAATATAAAATTTAAAAAACTGAAAATTTAATTAGAGCTTAATTAATTATAATATTTATTATATTTCAGTAATTTTTTAAATTATATCAAATTTACTTATAATTAGTGTTGTTGCACTTTTTGAAAGAGAAAGCTGAATTTAAATTAATTCTTGACTTTACCTTTCGCTTAAGCGAAAGCGAAATACAAGGTAAATTAAAAATTTTAATAAAGTTAAGCGAAATAAAAGCGATATATAAAAAAAATTAAAAAGAAAGTGAAATACAAGCTATATTAAAATCAAGTTAATTTGACTTTCGCTTTTCACTTTAACTTTAGTTTTTGTTTAAAATATGATATATTTTGATTACTATAGTTGTGATTCAATTTATTTTAATAAGTATTGTACTTTTTAATTAATAATTACTAATAATATTAAGTTTTTTTATTCCGAAATAAGGTTTAAAACTTAAAAAGCGAAAACGAAAAGTGAAAGGTAAAGCGAAAGTTAAAATAAAATATAAATAACATGGAAAAGAGAAATACAATTGAAAATAAAATTTTAATCTAATACAAAAGCGAAATACAAACGAAATTGAAAAAAAATTTAAAAGTCAAGCGAAATTAAAGTATCAGGTAAAAGAGAAAACTAAAGTCAAGTTAAATAAAAATGTTACAAGTTAAACAACACAACTTATAATACGTCTAATAAGAATTTTAAGTTTTAAATAAAATTAAAATTGAAAGGAAAAAGTAAATAGGAAAAGAAACTAGGAATTAGATAGATTGCAAAATAGATAGAATTTATCTGAACAATTGAAAGATAAAACGAAAGAAAAAATAATTTTATAAATATAAATCGAATAGAAAGAAAAATAAAAATAATTTCAAAGTCGATATCGAAATAAAATCAAAATTATAAAATTAGAATGGAAAAACACTACATTAATTATTACAACTAGATAATTGATAAATATATATTTTATATATTATATTTATATTTAATAATTTATATAATTTAGTTTTATTTTATATATATCACTATATATATTTAGGAGCATATATGGAAACTAAGAGTAAACGAGAGGTTTATGGTCAAAACTATCATTATAAATGATGTAGATAAAATGGCGTGGTGGAGTAATCAATTTTAAAAATTTTATATGGGTTTAAAAGTAAACCACAAAAAATAAAAATATAAAATAATTTTTATTTCGATATCATAAAAATTTATAATGTTATCAATCAGATAAATTTAGTGTTGTTTCAATTGTGCTTTTTGAATTTAAATTAAATTACAATTAAAATTATATATAAATTTTAAATTTTGATTTCAATTAGAATTTTACCTATTTTTTAATTTAGATAGAATTTCAATTAAAATTATTGAAAAAATTTTAAATTAAATTAAATTCAATTAAGATTATTTTATATTTGCTTTAATTTCGATTAAATTTCACTTACGATAAAAATTTCGATTTCAATTTCAATTATGTTCAATTTTTAAAAAATTATTGTTATTTGGCCTAAAATTTTATTTATTCGGTTTAATTCTATTCAACAAACACAGAGTATTAATAAATATATTATTTAAATATAAAGTGATATGCATTTTATTGCTGTTTGAACAGAAAATGAGTCACAATTTGGGTTGACATTTGGGTTCACAATATTAACAGTTGAGATAACTTTAAGTTTTTGTTTATACACTACTAATTTTACTTTAATTCTTTTTTACTTAAATAAATGCACTAAAACATTAATTAAAGACAAACTTTATTTTCAAATTGTTTATGCAGATAATTAAAATTCTTGTATTTTTGACAAATACTTTCTTTCATATTTTTGATCATTATGCTCAAAGAAATAATGTGAAAATTTTTGATTAAATAATATTTTAAAAATTATAAAATAATAAAATGAATTTCTATTTTGTTAATATAGAATAAGCTATAATTTTTAAAACATTTTGATATTAATTTAATGTCTCAGTATGATTTTGAAAATCGAATATTTTTTGAAAATTTTATAAATGTATATACAGTATTATCATTTGAAACTTGCGATATTAGTTTTGTCGGAACCTTTAATTGAATGATATCATTGAAATAAATTTCTAAGAAAAACATTATTTTATATTGTTGGACATATTTTAGTTTGATTAACATTTTTAAAATCAATAAACATTATGTAAAATAAAAACAAAGATAATTTTTATCTAAACATCGGTTATAGTTAATATTAAATATTTAAAATTTTATTTTTAAAATGTTTGAAAGAAAATGATTTAAAAATTTGTTTAAAATTAGTTAAAAATTAGCATGTCAAAAACTTCAGTATTATTAATCATCAATGAACGTATACCGTATTGTTTACTCGTTTTTGATTTGTTAATACTATAAA
Organism: Steganacarus magnus; assembly: GCA_034698365.1. Lineage (NCBI taxonomy): Eukaryota > Metazoa > Arthropoda > Arachnida > Sarcoptiformes > Steganacaridae > Steganacarus > Steganacarus magnus. Next base: position 15,643 of record JAQIVF010000684.1, read on the forward strand.
AATTAAACATATCCACATCACAATTAAAGACTTTACTTACAGACTCTTCAATTTTTTCAAAACGAAGATTATTAATAAAGTCTAAATCAGTACATGTTTTGTTTCGCATCTGATAGTAAGCTATTTCAGCAGATAAGTGTTGGGAAATTTGTTTAAATTTAAATTTAAAATATACCTATTTTCTATAATTATCATAACCTATTAGTTGATTATTCATTAATAAATTACTTAAGCTATTTGTATTTAAAATACGTTTATCAAAATTAAAACATTTATATTTGTAATTATTTTTTAACTTAACATTTAATGTCTGTGATGAATGGTCTGAGAAAGGTTCCCAATTCAAAAAGTAATCATTAATTTTAACCCCTTTTGTCACAAAAACGTGATCAACTTTTGAGAAACATGCATAATTATTAAATGTGTATTTATAACTAATTTTTACCGAACCTGATGTTTTAAGTGGTATTAGATGTAGATTATTAAAAACTTTTAATAATTTCCTACGTTTATGAAGCTCATCACTCTGAGCGCCAGCACTAGGGTTTAAACGCTGGTCATCATTAAGTGTAATGTTAAAATCACCACCAATAATCAAATGGTCATAAACCATATCATTCATTAAATTCAACAGTGAGAGTGGAACCATATAAGTGGTTCCATACCAGTATAGACCAATTATTAAATATATTAAGCCCTGGTGTCGGACCTTAATCGCAATGAATTGGTGTTCACTCGCAACTAACTCATAACTCAATTTATCCGACACATAGACTCCACATTTACCGCAATCATTAAAAAATAATTTTCCATTACTGATACACACTGAGTGATCAGTAAAAATGTTTGTTTCAAAAATAAAAGTATATTCTGATTCACTGTACAGATTTTTTATATACTCGTATTTATACACATCAAAGTGATGTATATTAAAAAATTTTATGATAAAAGCCATTAATTAAAAATTAGTAAACTTAAAAAACATATAATACTATCTTAAAAAGAATAACATACATTAATCTTCTTTTGAATTGTCAAAAGATTTGACAATCCATCCTAAGAGAGTGACCATTGAGTTCTCCAGATGACATGGACTTTTTTCTCCCCAAATGCATCGCAAGAACATAATTATTCGCATAACATGAGTCTTTACCAAATCTGTCGAAACATTACTTTGCGAACAAATTTCCAGAAATTTGACTAGAATGTCCAACAGTACGCTTCCATTGAGGACCACATAACAGATCCATAATCATAAACATCTGAATACGATCTAAAGGACCATCAAAAAACTTTCCATTTGTATCTCATACTAAGAAACGTTTATAAATTAAACGTAAAAATGTTCGAGACTTAGTTTTATAAACATAATATAAAAATTCTCTAAAACTGGCATATGCTACTATAATAACCGTAAAATACCATTACAATGACAGTAAAATTCCAATTTATACCGGAATATTCCACTTGGATAATAGGCAATAATGAAACCGGCATGTCACTATAGGTGGTATCATATTTAAAATTCCTGAATTTAAAAGAACATGGAACATGAAATAAGCAGCATCAATATTAAAATAAATCAGCTCAAAAACAAAATTAGAGTAAAGGGAGAGAGAAAACGTATTTAGAAAGTCAGATATTATGACCGTTACGATCTTGTTTAATAATACAAATGTGTTTAGAGAAAATATGATTGTGTAAATTATGTTTTATTCCATGAAATACTGCTTTTCCTATAAAGATTATTGAATAAAACTACCTGAAAATTCTAATTAAATAAAAATAATAAGTTTATAAAAATTTTATTTATTACTACTTCAATAAATAAACAAGATCGAAACGGTCATAATATCTGACTTCGTATTTAAATTTTTGTTAGATTTATGGATTAAATATTTTTTTGATTATGATTATTAGTGGTTTATTACTAACTACGTTCGTTCGCTCCCCTCTTACTAGTGTTGTTTTCTTTCTTTAGAATAGAAATTAGAATCGAAAAATATTAATTTTAAAAATCGTAATCGGAATGGAATAGAAATTAAAATAAAAGAAAAAATCGGAATAGGAATAGAATCGAATTGAATATAGAATTGAAACAACACTACCTCTTACTATTAATTAAATCTTAATCTGATATCTTTAAAGTTCAAAATAGCATTATATTATTTATACAAAAACCATGCCACTAATAAAAATTAAACAATGGCACTTCCACTAACAAAAAATTATACAATGGCATTAGATTAAATAATTTAAATTCGATCACATTTTTATATAAAAACGGTAGTCTTTTTCTTTGCCAATGATAATTTTAAATCTTCTTTAAAAATTCAATTATAATTTTTCATTATTATTTCAAATACTAAACAAAAAGTCATTTGACATTTATATTGAACACATGAACAAGTGAAAAATTGTAAAAGTGTAAAATTATTAATTAAATTATACAACATAATAAAAATAAAATTTAATTAGTAAAATAAAATCTTTAACCAATAATAATTGTATGATTAAAATAATAGAATTTATTATTATTTTGTTTATATCATAGACACTAGTTTGTAATTTTTATTATTATTTTAATTACAGAGCTGTTTTATAATTTTGTAATCAGTATTTATCTGCTGTCAATTGCTTAAATTACTTTTAATTGAAATAAAATTTAGAGTTAAGAAAAACCAAATTTTATACCAACATTTTTGGTTCTCCAATACATCTGCAAACATTCAAAGTGGATTAAATTTTCTAATCTCTAAGATCTTGGTCCACGTATCTATAAAGTTTAGTATCTATAAAGGTTAAACTAAGCATGGACTCTGAAAACGCTGTCAACCAATTACTTAAACTAATTATCGAGTTGTATTATTTTGATTCCGGTCAAATAAAAGCAACTAATGAAGCTTTAAGATTAAAAGTTTTGTTGTATAATTTTAATCGTTGATATTTAACTTTGCTTATTTTAATATTGTTATTAAGTTTGAAATAATTTTCATACATTTTGTTTTTAATATTATTATTACAATTATGACTATTTTCATTAAAAATTTTCATAATTGTTTTCAATGCATTATTAGTATTATTGATCACTGATTAGGATCTCGATTTTTATGCAAATTCATATCAAAATTCAGCTGTAATTTGTAGATTTTACTTATTTATTTGTTTATATGGCATAAAAATACTTTATTTTAAACATATTTATTAGCGCATAAAATGCATATTTCAGTGCTATTGCGCATATTTTATGTTTTTGCTTATAAAGTTTTACTAAATATATATGTGATTAATAGAGCTCCAAAATGATAGCATTTGATACTTTTTATTTCCGCAAAAAAGCATAAATTATAAAATAATTGCGAAATGGTGATAACAAGCTGTTTTATACATGTTTATTAATGCTATTTTTGCTATTTTTAAAGATAAATGCTAATTTTGCTATTTTTAATGCAATTATCTATAAAAAAAATTATCGTTAATTTCCAATGAGTTTTCGGACGGCCCTCAAATTTGTGAAAAATTATTGGTAATTCACATATTTTTTAAATT
>JAQIVF010000685.1:0-19190 GCA_034698365.1 Steganacarus magnus
TTCATATTTTGATAAAAAAAATTTTTTTATTGAATTTCATAAACTTATAAATCTGCTATCTGTTGCAAACTTTCTATATAAAATCAAAAAAATTTACGGAAATTATTCTTTAGTTTTTCAAAATTTGGGAGCCATAGGAAAACGCATCGGAATTTAACGATTATTTTTTAATTTTCTTTAAAATAGCATATAAAATAGCAAAAATAGCATTATAAACATGTATAAAACGGTTCCTAATCATCCAATTCGTACATATATTTCAATTATATGCGTCAAATTTATGAAATAAAAAAGTAGCAAATGCTATCATTTTGGATCTCTATTTATTTGATAAATTATGGAATTATCGTAAATATAGTCTTTACCACTACTAAAAATTATAGAAACCCCAAATTAATCGCTGGGTAAGTATATGCCCCGTAATAGCTTCAATGGATTTCAATGCGATTTACCCTAAATGTAAATCTTTTGTGTGTGTGTGTGTGTGAGTGAGTGAGTGTGTAACAAAAAATTTGTGGTGCAGAGCAGAAAACGAGATGATGTGCAAAGCACTGTGTAAGACAGTAGAAAATCTTTGTGTCAAAATATATTATATATATGTAGGCATTTTGGCGATACCATACCTTTGAAGTTCTAATTAAAGCACAAATAAACATATAAATAATGCTATTTAATAAAGCATTTCACTCATTTAGACGTGTAATCTGACTTTGATTTTGTAAAGCGGACCCTGAAGAATAAAATTCGGTTGTTTTGTTTCGGTCATATACTCCACAAAACATTTTTTGTTACGTTCTGCTAAATTCAACCAAAAATATTGCACAGCGACCGTATCATTGACCGAAAGCGTTGTTGAATTGGTTTTGTGTTGATATTTGAACTCTTGCTGCACTTTGCTTGAGTCTAACCAAACAAACCACGGAAGATCTAGCGATTGAACAGCAGATTTATTTTATTGTTAATTTAATATTTAATTGGAATTAGAGAGGGAAATGTTTTCGGGACAGGACGGGTAGGATCGGGATAGGATCGGGATTGACAATAATTCTACGGGATTTATCAGGACAGGATTATAAGTACAAAATATCGGGATGGGACAGGATTGAGCTTTTTTCAGAAAAATCCCGAAAATATACATTTAATATAGAAATATTTGTCATGCAAATTGTATAAACTAATTTTTACAAGTTTTTCTGAAGTTAAACTGAATAAAATTTTTATTTTGTCACTACAATGATGTGTATATACTGAGTTAAATATTGAAAACATTTATTTATAAGATCGACTGCATATTTTTCTATTAAATAAGCAAAAATTAATAGTTTCAGGACGGGACAGGACGGGACTACTCTTCTAAATTTTCAGGACGGGACGGGACTCTAGTTTTCAAATTTTTTCCATCTCTAATTGGAATCTAGTATTTTCATTACATTTGATGATAGGGTGCAAACAATTAAGTAACACATCAATAGAAAGTGGATGTTAAGCATTATATATTGCAAGTTTTCAATGTCATCAGAATTATTGCGAACAAAGAAACAATCGCTGCTTATAAAGTGATAATCTGTGTATCGTTTTCTCAAGTTATTGACAGCAGAACTATCATCGCTAGCAATGAACACATTCTTAGTGCCATTATATCCTTTAAGCGATAGTTTGTCGTAATAGTTGGGCACAATAAACATATACTCATCATTGCAATGAGGTTTTAACTCAGAAATTAATTTATCTTCTCTTCTATTTTTTGGACACTAAATAAAAAACTTTAGAAATGTTTTTTTTTAACAAATATATTAAAATCTCTATCTCTCCTTTTGGTTATTATGTAAAAATAATATTAGCCAACAATGGGATGAAAAAATCTACATTTTTTTAAGAGAATCTTCAATAATTTTCTCCATTCTTAGATCAGGTCTCATCGCATATCTCGCAAACTGCGAGTACCAAAACAATTTTGGATTCGGATGCGTGTCTAATATTATTTTTCCGATTTTAAATTTTTCATTAAATTCTTTCGAGTAACAGTGACTTTATCGTTGTATGCCAACATTTAACAACAGCTGCAGCACTACTACTACAATGCTAGTACAGAATGAAACATAAAATAGTTTTGAAAGTTTTGTGAATTGTTTTCTATCAAATTTAGATTTGAAATTTAGGTTTTAAACATGATATAGTTTGACATTTTTAGTATTTATATATTTAATGATTAGGTTTTTCGATTTCTGTCATTAGCATTCACTGTGGTTTAGCTGATGCTTACAAAATGCTAGCGTTATTAAAATGTTTTCATTTACAGTTTATTTAATCTAATTCACTCGCAGTTCTATATCTATATGAATCACACGCACATCTGTTGACAGATGTGTGGCTCAGTACACGAAATGAAAGAGTACGCTATGCGACACAGGTTTGATCTGTTAATTAATTTTGGTTTGTTGTTGTTGTAATTATTATTAGAAACCACTCGTTCGATACAAAAAAAATTGCATAAATATAAATGAATAAAAAAATATATGCATGCTTAGAACAAGTCAGTTCTACTTAATTATTTTTCAAATACTATTATATAGTATTGCTTAAAAGAATTTGTTTTTTTTTGCTTCAACTCTGAATTTTAACACTTAGCTAACAAAAGTGATAGAAGACGACATAGCATTAAGCAAAAAGACAAACGACAACGTTATATCAATATAGTAACAAAGTCAATGAAAAAAAATTAACTAAAGGTAAATCAATATTTTTTTTAATCAAGAACTTTTATTAAGATTTTCAATAATGATTTTATTCTTGCATTCGATTAATTTCACACTTTTTTCTCCGTGTATTTAAATGGGTAGCGCGCCATAATTTTGCTTCAAAAAAAACAACTCTAATTGAATAGATATAAAATATGAAGATAATCATTATTATCGCCAAACTTTTGATGACAATTGCCGTAAGCGTTCTGTTTGCGCAACAACAACAACAACAACAACAACAGCCACTCACTCTTTCGGAGTTTGTAATTTGCCCGAAAACCGGTCCATCACGCGATCGATTTGAACGGTCAGATTGTCTTCCGTTTTGCATAACCGATATTCCAGCTTACTTTGGATGCTCTGAGAATTGCAGAGTTAACACTGGAACATCATTCCGAACATTTAGATTAGCGCATTGTCTCACACAGTGTATGATTGAATTTAGTGGCGATTGCGCGCAGTTTGAAGATTAAATTAGTATAATGAGCAGAAAAATTAATAAATTATTCAATTTCATGTGGAAAGTGAGAAATTCATCAAAACTTGTTATTAAAAATACGGTATTAAATTAAATTAGTATTGTTTTTATATATAACAACATTTGATTATTATTATTCTGTCAACAAATTTAGAATAAAAAAAATATTTTATTTAATTAAATAAACTGTAAAATTTTAATATAAAGTCAATAGATGTCGACTACTTCTTTAATAAAGTAGAGTATTGTACATTCGTTTGCAACTTGTTTGTCATAATATAATCAATATTTTTCTGATAAATTCAGAAAAAAATATAGAAATTTATACAAGAATTTAATAGATTTCTTTTATTAAAAAGATCTTCCGGTTAACTCCAGGTGAAATTATTAAAAATTTTAAAAATCTCAATGAATTTACTTTAAAAAGTTGGTCACACTAATTCTGAGACTGAATTGATTACTTCGCTTAATGCTCGAGTTATTTCTAAAAAATTTTCACTGTAGTTATATGTATTTACTAATACTGTGCACGTATTAAATCTCCACAATATTGTGATTAATGATAACATTTACGTTGCCAACTTCTAATATAAACCATGCTATTAATTCTAATAGAACGAAGCACACAAATATTTTAAAGTTTTTGTAAACACTATTTACCGAATTGTTATCAATGAAAATATTTTTAATTACAATTACAAAAAATTTTTACTTTGTTGAAATCTTGTCTCAGTATTTAGTTTTTGCCAACATTTCGCTTACTATTGCGTCGTTTGCATTAAATCAAACAGCTGTCAAACGACAATGTGCGACAGCAAGTGTTATTTTTTGTGTTAATCGCTGGAGTTTAGTGTTGCCACTACTGTTTCGTTGCGCCAAAATAATATTACGAACACAAAAACAGCGCACAAACACTGACAACTACAGTGACACCACCACCACCATCACACACAAACGTTTGTGTGTCACACCGGAAGTGTTGGTTTTTTTTATCAAAAATCTCTCGAGTAAACTCTGTTATGCTTAAGGATTTAAAAGGGTTTAATTTTAATTTAAGGTAAAAAAAAATATTTTAGTAAAAAATTATGAACTTTAAGTCAATTTGTTTTAAATCTGGGATTTCGAGTTAAATTTATTAAAAGATAATCTCCTTTGGCTTTAGCTTAAAAATTTTCCTCAATAATCAAACTTTGCTCTTCTCATAGGCATTTATAATGGTATTATCAATGCAACCAATAAAATAATATGTTTCTCAATTGTATGCATGTATTTATAACTTAGTGGTATATAATAGCGTATTGTTAACAAAAAAAAATAACACCTGTCAAAAATATGAGTCGAAATATGATATTATTTCACTGTAAGTATTGGCAAAAAAAATAATAAAAGCAAATTATTATTTTAACTCTCGAGGAGTTGTAACGAAATATAACTATACACGTTCAGTCACTTCATGTGATTGAGATTATTATTATTGTGTGCTTTCGCTTGAAAAAAAAGTTAAGCAATTACTGTTCCACAGCTCTAATCATGAACTGTTTAGTTTTTCTGTCGAAAATGCCTAAATTCAGATATGTTTTCTTAGTCATACTCACTGTTTCGTTATTAATTTCGCAGTATGTGCTGTTCATAACACGCAACCACACAATCGCGCCGCAAACCACACAGAATAACAACACCATTGATAACACGAGTATGATAACAACGATAACCACAACTACTGAAATAGACAGCATAATAACAGCAGATACCACTGCGCAAACACCAAAACAGTTTCTGGTGTTATTATGGACGCCATACTTCGGTGAATATAGACGTTGGCCAACAATGGAAAATATGGATTGTAAATACCGAAACTGCAAATTAACTCAAGACAGACGTCTGTTCGATGTTAGCGACGCACTGGTATTTCACTGGACACACCTCGACATCAAAAATAATGATTTGCCCGCATATCACAATCCGAAACAAATGTGGATCTTATTGGCGCAAGAATCGCCCAATTACTCGCCATTAAACACAATATTACCGTTAAACGGCCAAATCAATTGGACGATGACTTTCCGCCGCGACTCTCATATCTTTGCGCCGTACGGAGAGATTGTGAAGTGTAATAACAGCGGTCGCAAAGTGAATGAGTTCAGTAAAAAAGTAAAGAATGTGGCGTGGATTGTGAGTAACTGTAAGACGCATAGCAAACGAGAGCAATATGTTAAAGAACTGCAGAAGTATATCGATGTAGAGATATATGGTGGTTGTGGCAAATATTGCTCACGACAACCGTCTTGTCTCGAGAGTATTGCGCGCGACTATAAGTTTTATTTGTCGTTCGAAAATTCAGTATGTTTTTTGATGTATATTTGATTATATAAGTCAATAACTCGCGATAAATAGATTTAGTTTTCATTTCACTTTACTTTCCAACAGATATGCAAGGATTACGTTACGGAAAAGTTATTCAATGCCGCGCAATACGATTTTATACCGGTATGTATAGTAAATAATTGGTCAGAACTAGTGTTGTTTTACTTCTAATTTTTAATTTTCGTTTTCATTTACTTTTTCTTTCTGTTATTTTTTTAATTTCGATTGTATTTTACTATTTCTTCTGAGGAAAATTTAAATTGCGTTTGTATTTTACTTCATTCTTTAACTTTTGAATTTCCCTTTTTAGCTCACTTCATATATATGAAGGAGAGCTTATGGATTTGACAATGTCTGTCTGTCTGTCTGTCTGTCTGTCTGTCTGTCTGTCTGTCTGTCTGTCTGTCTGTCTGTCCGTCTGTTCGCAGTGCTCTTAGGTCCAAGAAGTCTGCCAATTACAAGCTATAACTTAATACTTTGTAATATACATGAGACAACTTATTAGTCTGATTAGTTATCGCGTTATAAAATTACTATGAGTAACAATTCTCTAAAGTAACAATTATTAAAACGCTTTTAAAATAATCCTAACAATACTTATGAAAGTGAGCTCTCTATGAATGTGTCGTTCTTGTTTTAATATTTTAATTTACTTTTATTTAAATTCAATTTTACATTTACTTTTTTCTTATGGTTTAATTTTTTTTGCGACTTTTACTTTTTACTTTTTAAAACCAAGCAACACTAGTCAGAACTAAATAATTTCTTTTAAATTTTTTACTACTCTTTGGGAATTACAGGTAGTAAGAGGTGGAGGCAATTATAGCGCAATAATGCCACCTAATTCTTACATTGACGCATTCAACTTCTTTTCACCAAAACATTTGGCAGAATATTTGCATGTTGTGGGCAGTGATCCCATTAAATACAACTCGTATATGTCGTGGAAGCAAAACTACTGCAGTGTCTACACGGGTTGGAATCTATTTTGCAATATGTGTGACCGATTAAACAATCCACTCTACAGTTCAGAGCCTACTAATTTGACTGATTGGTGGTTTCGCGGCGGAAATTGTTCGGTTGATGTGCACGAGTGATGACGTGCTAATGTTATTAAATTATATAATACCTATAAATTCAAGAACGATTTTACAGTATTATAGATTTAGTGGCGATGTTATTGAAAGAATTTAAGTTGCATTAAATTTTACTTTTCTAAAAAAGTAAAAAATTATTATTATTCAAATTAAATTCTTAAATTATACTATTTAAGAACATTTGATTATTATTCTGTCGAAACAAAATTAGAATAAGAATATTTTATTTAATTAAATAACAGTAAAATTTTAATATAAAGTCAATAGATGTCGACTACTTCTTTAAATGAAAACTTTCGTTTGTCATTTGTTTGCCATTAATGGTAATCAATATTTTTCTGATAACTTCCTTACAGATACGACACACACTTTATCTGCGAAAAATAAACTTGAGATCAACTTTTGTTTACACTAGAATTTTTTCGCGTTAATATCGTTAGCACAACATTAGCACATATAATTGCCTTTCATTAATAGTGATACTGTGTTAAATGAATTTTTATTACTAAGTTTGTACGATTGAATTTGAAAATAATTTGTATATAACTTTAAAAGCATATAATGGATGACGATATTGATAAGTGTCTCGATAAGTTTAAAGAGGAAAGAGACGCGATTCAAGCGAAAACATTCACCAAATGGGTTAACAAACATTTAACTAAAATGACCGAACAACCAATTAAAGACTTGTTCGTCGAGTTGCGAGACGGAAACAATCTGATAACTCTGCTCGAAATACTTACTGGTGACAAACTGCGTCGCCAGAGAGGCAACACTAGATTTCATTGTTTACAGAATGTACAGATGGCGCTCAACTATCTTAAGAAAAATGTGAGTCTAGTGAATATCAGTGCCGATGATATCGTTGATGGCAATCAAAAACTTATTTTGGGACTTATTTGGACCATTATATCCAACTATCAATTCATGGACATTATTTCCGACATCGAAACCATTTCGTACAGAGAAATGTTACTGAATTGGGCACAGAAATCAACCGAAGGTTATTCGGCAGTAAAAGTTACCGGTTTTGGTCAAAGCTGGAGAAGTGGTCTCGCGTTTAATGCTATCATACACAGATATAGACCAGATTTAATTGATTTTAGTGCTTGCAGTGGTCGGACTGTCAGAGAAAATCTTGAAAACGTGTTTAAATTGGCAGAAAAAGAGTTGGGTATTACGCGACTGCTCGATCCTGAAGACGTGGATTCGCCACTGATTGACGAAAAGTCGTTAATAACATATATCTCGTTATATTACCAACGATTTCAAGGACCCATTGATACTAGTGATGATTAGATTATTTATTTCTGTGCAAACACTTGAAAACACATTAATAATATTTACTTAATATAACTTATAGTGAATTGCACTTTGCTTTGTTTATTATAGAACTTAATATCTTATAAAACACTTATCGTTTTGTGCTATTTTTTTATAAAATATTATATTATATTTGATTTTCTTCATACGTTTGCTCCACATTTCTCTGTCTGTACACTGTTCTGACCGGTACTTCCGGTATGCTTGAAGTTCGTCTGAAGTGCGGTCGGATGTCATTGTTATTAATTGGAATCTTAGATGATAGTGACTCGCGTTGCACTCCTTTGGCTCTAAATTAATTGAAACACACAAATAATTTTAATTAATCAAATAACAATTGCTTTCAATAATACTGCTTTCAATAAACTAATTTTTTTAGAAAATCAGTTTAAATTATGTTAATTATAATGAATATATGCTTGCCTTCCCAAACAAAACGCGGCAAAAAGTGAGACCACAAGCAACACGAGTGCCAATACAGAGACAGCGATCACATAACCACTATCAATATGAGCTAAACAGTATTGTTTTTTTAAAAAGAGATAAAAAGCAGTTAAAGAAACTTTTATAAAATGCAAACTAAAATACTTTTGTCTGACACATACCATTAGCTTTCAACTCGCAATATTCACCGCTGTATCCATTATCACAACTGCACCAAAAACTATTGCGTTTACCCACACAGTGACCATCATTGCAGAGCACGTTATCGCAAACTGGTACACAGTCTGCATCCGAATCGCTAGCATTTTTATAGCCATCGTTACACAAACACATATACGAGCCAACTGTGTTAATGCATGTCTGATGCTTTCCGCTACACTTTCCTATTGCGCATTCATTAACATCTGTGCAATACTCGATTCTCATGAGTCCATCGTTAAACTTCACTTCATTCACTCGAAATGTATTTTTCGGACACAAACAGTCATAGCGTGTTGTGTGCGCTATTGGATGACATTCGGTGTATGCGGACGTAGACTGACATACGTTTGAATCAACGCACGACTAAAATTAAATTAAATTAGATTTTCAATCAAAATTCAAAATAACTACTCGTAACTTTAACTCATACTTTTAACGTTTCTGCGGAAAACTTTGTTTTGGCGTAAATAGTTTTGGGCGGAAGATAGCAATATTCGGTACCATTTATCGGTGTCGTGCAGCTATTGATAACCGACTCTAACTTTCGATTACCCTCAGCATAATTACCGCTCATCTGAAACGTCACTTCGCACTCATATTTCATGAACGTCTCGATTGGCCGACAATCGATCATCGAAACACCTTTTAAGCCATCAATTTTAACGATATCTAACGAGCGCTGCAATTGATTAATTAGATCTCCTCTGATAAAGTTAGACTTTTGTTCACCACTTAAACTATTATAGATTAAATCGATTTCGTTGTCACTATTGCTATCATAATAATTTTTCTGCTGTTTAAGTAAGTAAGGGTTTCGTAGAACTAAACTGGTTTTCAATGTGTGCTCAGCCATTGAACATAAATCTCGGTTAGAATCTGTGGCACGAAAAAATCCCGGCTTGCAATCGCAACTGAATTTTCTCACCGTTGATATGTCGTACACGCATAGAGCGTTATAATTGTTACATTCGTCTATATATTCCTGAATATCACAGATGGCAACACATTTATCGCTCACTCTCTCAGTTCCGATCTGACACTCGCATCGGTAACCTTTAGTGTTATTTTTATCATCAGTTTGATCGCAGACTGCGTTTTGTTGATCGCAGTCGCGTTTTCCGTCGCCATTAGATTGACAGTGGTTTACAGTTAGACAGAGTCCTGTTTGCGTGTCTAGTTTTTTATTCGGTGAATCGCATTCACACATAACATCCTTAGTATTATTACCGTAATTCACAATACATTTATTGTCGCAATTTCTTGCACACCATTCGGAATCAATTACACAATGGCTACCATTAAACAATAATCCTGTTTTACATTCGCATCGAACGTTATCAACACAATAACCATAAACACCGCAGTTTTTAGTGCATGTGCTGCTATTATCGTGAACGCAATATTTGTTATCAACTGATAATTTATAGCCACTATAACAGTCGCAACTGTACTCCGGATTATTATTTAGATTTCCGTTATCATCGGGATGTGTATCAGCGCATAATTGACTGCAACCCGTCATCAGTGGGTATCGACACTTCACAGGTTTACAGTAAAAGTCTTTTTCTAAAAATAAAAGTAAAATAAAATATTTCTAAATTCAAATAAAACGCTAATCCGTTACCCTCTCTATAACTTGACACTAATTCGTAGCCGACATCGCAGTCGCATCGATAACCTCTATTGACATCTTTACCAGTTTCAATGCACTTTGCTTTTCCGCAGCGGTTAAGACTGCGGTCACACGGAGTGAAGTATTTGCACATTAGGCTCTCAATTGTTTTATCTCTAATAAAGCCATTTTGCTCATTGCACTCACATTCTGCACTGTTTTTGTCGACAGTGCAATAACTATTATTAGGACATAATTTGCCGCATAAAGCGTAGTATTCGTGATCACTAAAAGTGATAAAAATATAAATTATTATTACAGTGAAGTTTATTGAACTTTACATTTGATAATAAATGATATACTTTGCTGTTGTAGTTGTAGTGCGACTAGTAGTAGTAGTAGTGGTACTTGTTGTAGAAGTAGTAGTAATCTTTGCTGTAGTGGCGACAGTTTTAATATCAGTAGCTAATGTTGACATTACTGTAGTGGTGTCTGTAGTACTAATTGTAGTCAAGTCTGGAACTGTGGTTGTGTTACATTCTTCAGTTGTAGTTTGTGTTACACTTTCTGTCACAGCTTTTACTGTTGTGACAGTGTTATGATCTGCTGTCGTCATTATTGTTGTGTCTTCTCGTGGCAGTTCGGGCTCGGAATTAGTAGTGCGAAAATGTATGCGTGTTATTTCAGAAGGAATTGTGGGCTCAACTACTGTGACAGTAGTGTGCGAATCGATGATAATTTCATCGGGAATAGTGGGTTCGGTAGCTCTTGTTTTTATCAATAACTTTGTGTTTTCTGAGACAATATTGGGTTCAACTTTAGTAGTTTTCTTCCAATCAACGCTCAGATTTTCATGGGGTAGCGATGGTTCAGGATTATTATTTTTATCACCTCTTTTTATTCGATTAATTGGATTTTCATCTGGAAGTGATGACTTCGGTTGAGTTGTTTTATATAATATAGTAAATTGTTTCTCATCTGGAAGTGTCGACTCGTGTTGAGTTGCTTTAGTTATTTCTATTTGATTTGCCAATTCATTTGGTATTATTTCTTCTTGCCTTGTACTGAATGATAGTATAGTTACCTGTCCTTCTTCAGGAATAGTTGGTTCGTGATGTTCGACACTCTTTTCCGTTATGTTTACAATTTCGATCGGAAGTAACGGCTCTTTATTTGTAGTTTTATGAATACTGTGTGAAGTGTTTTCTGCCGGTAAACTCGGCTCTTTGCCAGTAGTTTTATAATTACTGTTTTCTACTGGTAAACTTGGCTCAAAAGAAAGTGTTGTTGAATTAGATAAAACATTATTCTCATCCGGAATATTTGGCTCTTCATCCGTATCTCTTTTTCTAAGTGATAAAATTTTGGAAAGCGTTTCCGCGAAATTTTCCTCATCTGAGTTGTGTGGAAAACAAAAAAATTTTTGAAAAAATTCTAATTAAATAATTATTTCAATCATCGCTTAATTACCGTAGTTATCATTATTATTATTAAGTATTGACACATTATTATTACCAATTGAACACAAGTGATTGTCTATGCAAAGTAATTGCGTGATTATTAACACTAAATAAGTAACACTTTTGTACATTATTAATAAATCTGCAGAAAGTATTTTTATATATTTTTTTCTGACAAACTTTTTCCTTACTCTATTTAGAAAATTATTAATTACTAGTTTGTTTGACTATTATTTTACGCCCTCTTAATGTGTCAATCATTGTCATCATTGCTTAATAGTTAAAAAGTTTGTCCAATTATTATGAAACTAAGAGATTAATATATATTATATATTACCAGTAATTTTACTAAAACAATGAAATTTTTATTTTCGAGGATTAACCACTAGTTATTTCGTTTATCAGTTTCTTATTATTTATTATCATCCGTGTGATATTACATGGCCATATTTGGCACACATTATCATTATTATCAGTGAATATGATCTGTCGGTCAGTGTGTTATCGATTTTTATTCACATCCCACTAATTGATTAACAGAGTCATTACTGATTTTTAGTTATCAATTAATACACAAGTTTTATTGAATTTCTGCACAACGAAAGAACTAATATATTTACAGTAGATTTGACTCAATAAACACACTATTATTTATATACTGTTTTATTTTTTTAGTTATCTATCAAAGCGTTTGTAATCATACCTATTATTCAATGGATGTCATAATAATATATGTTATTACTGAGATATTGCGCAACAAAACTAATTTTAACTACAATTACATTACATCACGTATAACATAATGTATAACATAATTAAAGGCTTCTTTCATGCGAACCTATCTTCAATCAATGATCAACAATTAACAATTGAAAGTTCTTATTGAATGCTATGTTAAGAACCACAAGCACAAGTCTTATCATATTTTTTCATCTCATCCATACTTATGATAACTCTAATGTTCATTATTATTATTACTATTATTATTTCATCTAAATCTGTAAATTGAAAAATAACGCAGTCACTAATTAAGCAGTAAAAATGAAAGTATAAATACTAGTTGACTTTTTCGTAAAAATAATAACTGTGACTACGAGTAAAATCTATTTATTGTTAAAAGAGTGTTCGTATATATGAATAGTATATATGTTTATCGTCTCAAAGGCAATCTCATATTAATATTATCTCATATATGTATATAATTTTTCACTTATTTCTCATTTTAAAATGAACGCAATTTCTGAGCTAACGTTAATATCTAATTGTCTAAAATGAAATTCACTGTTACTATTGGAGTGATTTGTGTGGTCTGTATCGCTAACGTCTTCTCGGCGCCGTATAGATTTCTGGAGGTAAGAAGAGTGCAACACATTTTAAAGAGCAAAACCTTAATTGAAAAATATTTTTTTTAAGATAATAAACCGTAATAAAAGATTTACTTTACAATGCGGCGGTTCGCTAACGTGCGTTACGGCCAGCACTGGTAATAGATTTTATGTGTGCACTATGGCTGGTACTGTGAACGGGCGAATCGAGTTTATGGATTACTCGCTTGACTTGTACTGTCGTACCGATGGTAAACACTATCGCTGCGCGTTAGGCATTATTGACCGAGTGTTTCGTTGCCGCACTGTTTAATGAGTGTGTGCTGGTTTAAAGTCTTAATGTGCTCATAATAAATTGATAAAAAAAGGAGAGAAACACTTTCTGTTAGCTGAATAGAAACCACTAATTTTTATTAATAATTATTATAAACATTATAATAAAATATTTTTAAATAAAATAAAAACAAATGAGCGTAAAAGTAAATCTGAGTGCATCACTCAAACCACCTGTGCATAACACTTACTGAGAAAGAATATAACCTGTCATATAAATGAATGAAATGAATTATATAGAAGTATTTTTTTTGTTGATTCAACCTCTTTTTATTATAGATATAATTAAGGCGGTAAAACAATTGTTGAAAATTTTAAAAATTGATTTCTTTTTTCCACGCTAACTCTTAACACGACTCGATCACAATCATTACATTTATTAAAAGCAACGGTAATCGCAGCGCGCTAACCAACTGTAGTGTGTTTGAAGGGAGTGGCGGTGTGTGTGTAGACAGCGCTTCCATTGCAAGTGCACTAAACTCGATCCACTTTCCAACTCATTTCGTTCCGATAGACAAAAAACAAATACTATTTCTAACCGACGACTATTCTTTAACCGAAAATTCGCACAAATGACAAAAAGGCAACATATATTTTTGGGAAAGTAACTATACTTAAAGCGTCTATTGCTCAGAAATCACTAATGATGAGAATAAGATCAAGCTTAATAAGCTAGCTTTAAGCTCGAAGCCAGCTCGATACGAATTTATAAGCTCGAAAGCCAAGCTCGAAGCTAACTCTGTCTTAGTAAGCTCAGTGTATAAGCTCAGCATACTAAAACCCAAGCTCATGCTGTCGAGCTTTACGAGCTTATTCCGAAAATTTTTCAAAACAATGTCAACAAAATTTCAAGTTTTATTTAATTATTGCATATAATTTTCACATTATATTGAATAATGTGAAATAAGTTCAAGCTCAGTTAAGCTAGCTTAAGCTCAAATGTAAGCTCAACGAACGATTTTATCAAAATAAGCTCAAGCTCATCCTTTTTATTTAAGCTCAAGCTCCAAGCTTGATAGGTAGTAGACTCCCAAACGGGCCCCCGACAAAAATCTTCGGGCCTTGTCGGGCTCGGGCCTAAAATTAAAAAAGTCGGGCCGGGTCGGGCTTTAGGCTTTTCTAAAAAAGGCCAGATTTAAAAGTTTTTGATAAAATTTTATGGTTTTATCGAATTTTAAGTTATGCTAATTTATTTTAAACACTCAATAAAACTCTTCTATTGTTTTTAAAACATGACAGAGTTGTTTTATTACAGTAAATTAGATGAAATTATAACACTTTATAAAGAAATATTGTTGATTTACATATTTCCTATTTAATTGTATCGGGCCGGGTCGGGCTTTTGAATTTTTAAAAAAATCGGGCTCGGGCCGGGCCGGGCCACAACCTGTCGGGCCTAAGTCGGGCTCGGACCTGAAAATTTTAACAATTTGGGAGTCTAATAGGTAGCGAGCTTAGGATCGGCAAACTGAAGCTCAAGCTCAGCATAATCGAGCTTATTCTCATCATTAGAAATCACGTCATTAGTTGAAAATTGAAATTTTATTCTAAATTACTTATGCGATGATTTGCGGGCAAGTTTTGCTATAATAAATAGCTCAAAGAATTTGTTAAAACTGGCGAATTCTTGGCAATTCTTCAATGGTTTGTTAAATAAAGAAACAAAAATATAAAAGTACTATACGACTACTTTATTGGTGTTAATTTTTAAATGAATTTATTCTAGGGATAGATGATAGTTACAAATTTGTAATCAACGAACACTTACAGTATTTTTTAGTGTTTTTCTAATTTTCACTAAATAAGTAAAAAAAATTAATTCGATTCCCAAAAAATAATATTATTAGGTATGATAGGCATCGCCGGGATTCGAACCCAGGATCTCCTGTTTACTAGACAGGCGCTTTAACCAACTAAGCCACGACGCCTCTCACGAGATCACGTCTCTCCGATTCTGGTTCACATGGGTTTGTGTCGCAGATGTTCTCATCACACTGTTAATTCAACAACAACAAAAAACAATACGAAAGAACAATAAAATTTATTTTAGCAACTGTTAATACTTTTAACGAAAATTTGCATCTATATGTTAAAAATACTAACGCACCTCAGATGGTAAAAAAATTATCACTAAAGAATTGACAATTTAACTTCGAACTCCATGGAGTAAATATAATATATATGTATTTGTATAAATGTACTTAAAATAACAGAATTAAAAATAGTCTATGCAATTATTTAAAACTCAGTGATTTAGAAATATATAACTGGCAAATATATAACGATAAGCCTGTGCTACAAATGTTATGTATTTGTTTAGTTAAACGACTAGGTTTCTAATCTTAATCAATTTAATTTAGATAACGATAACCAGAAGTCTAACATTTGATGTATGAAAAAAAATATGTACATATTTAAGCAAAGGTAAAAAGTTTAAAATATTTTATCAAAAAAAGCATTTGCATAAGTCATAAAACTCATATAACCCAAAAAACTCATATAACACAAAACTCTTATAATCCAAAAACTTTAGGGAATTTACTATTCAGATATAGGCTTTAGGTTTTGGTGAAAAAATAATTAACTGCTCTATAAAAACTGTGAATTAGTTTAACACAACAACATTATATCTTTACAGTGTAGACTACAAACTAAGAATAAATATTTGAGTTATATTTTTGAAACACATTTTTATGAGTACATTCTGTAGAGGTATTATCAAACGAAACACTACTTTAATCTTTTTTCGTGTGTACTTTACGTATTATTGTTATTATCTTATGCTGCAGTTTATATGTTATAATAACAGATAAGAGCCTCTAAACTCAATTTCTCAATAAAACTTGTGTAATAAAAAAATAGTACACTGATTTGAAACAAATAAAACACTTACTATTTATTTATTCATAAACTTGAAAAGCTTTAATGAATTTGCTTTGCATGAAAATTAAACGTGACAACCATTCTACTAAAGCTAATTAATGAGTAAATATTTTATGTAACATAAAATTGAGTGAGCAATAGAATTATATAATAGTAAAATTTTTAGCGAAAAAATTGTTATTATAAAACAAATCATGTTTTATATATCAATTTCTGTCTTAATTATTTGACGTAATTAAACCAACCGTATGCTTCGTTTCCCAGACTATAATTGAAAACATCATCGATGCAAGCACGTATAAAAAGCATTGTATATAACAAAAAATAAAACTTTCACATTCCAAAGCGCAGTAAAATAAAACAAACAATGATTCCAAAAATTTGTTTCACTTTCGTTGCTGTGCTGTTAGCCGTCACACAAGCGGCGGATTACAAACTGGTGTGGAGCGATGAGTTTAACGGTAACGCGATTAACGAGACAAACTGGAAGTTTGACATGGACTGTCTCGGTAACGTATAGATCACACACCACACATAAAAAATCCAAATATGTATGTATTCAAGTCCAATATGTTTTTCTAAAGGCGGCGGTAATAATGAGCTCCAATGTTACACTAAGCGAAAGGAGAACGCGTACACAAAAGACGGATATTTGGTGATTCACTCGATTCCCGAGGAGTACGACGAGCACCACTACACGTCATCCAGACTGCATTTGCGTCACACCGGCTGGACATACGGCAAGTTCGAGGCCAAAGCGCGTATGGCTAAGGGTAAACACTTATGGCCAGCGATTTGGCTGTTCCCGCAAGAGAGCCTATTCGGCACATGGGCTGCCAGTGGAGAGATCGATATCATGGAGTTTCGTGGCGAACGCGTGAACGAAACCCAATTCTCGATACATTACGGCGGGTATTGGCCGCACAACGCGTACAGCGGAAGCTCCGAAATCCAGTTCGCCGTGGATTTCACTGCCGACTTTCACGTGTTTACGTTCGAGTGGAACGAGAATGAGATGCTATGGTTTGTGGACGGAAAACAGTATCACAGGGAGAACATGAAGCGCAGCTTTTACTCCGGAAAGGGTCCGAATCCGTACACCAAAGATGGCGAACCGTTTACGCAGAATTTCCAGTGGATTATCAACACCGCGATCGGTGGCGGTTTTTTCCCAGCGGAAAAGTATGGCTCGTTGACTGTGGAGGAGGCGAAACAGTGGCCAAAGCCTACGTTTGAGGTCGATTATGTGCGCGTTTATCAGACCGACGCTCAGATTAAATCGAATCCAATTACGGGTTAGAGTTTAGTAGTGCCAAAAAAAATTTAAACTGTTAAACAATAGAAATTAATATAACACTTAAATAAATAAAAATCGCTGTTTATGTAAACTGAAATTTATTAAAAATGTTATATTAACGAGGACTAATTTTTTTATTAGATGTTAAACAATCATTACTTCTTTGCGTTACAAAATTCAAATTAAAAAAAATCACATATACTCTACTTGTAACCAACCAATGATTAAAGAGAATTTCAGCAGTTCTAATAGGCATAGGATGCGCTTAATTTCTACAAACTTAAATTAACGACAGATAAAGGAAATTAGAAACATATGATGTACTCTTGTATATTTACAGAAATAACGCATGCATTCTGAGAGAGATATATTTTTGACTAATCATAAATTGTTTTAAGAAATATTTTATGTATCACTACTAAAACACACACACAACTAATTTACTATAATTATTTGCAGGAAATCCAAGCGGTTCCACAACCTCTCCGGTGACAACCGTTCCAACTCCGTCAACTGCGACAGTAAAATCTACTGCAACAACAACACCACACTCAACCACTACTACTACTACTACCACTAAAACTACCGGGCAGTCAGCGCTCGATGCGAACGGCTGTTGCCCGGCATTCACTGGCAAAGTATGCAATTTCGATGCGCAACATAATTGCGTGGCCGATGAAACGGGGAAAGTGGTGTTATGTGGTCTGAATGCTGGCGCGTGTAATGGACAGTGCTATGACAATGTAATGTATCGGTGCGTTAATAGCAAATTAGAGCACGTGTAATATTAAACACTGGCACTTGTGCATACTTTTTTATATTAAACAATATCTTAACCATTGTTATGTCTCGACAATAAATTGCAAAAAACATTCCTCACAATAAAATAATAAAATAGTTTGCATTAAACACTTTTATTATCACTCTCTTTATATAATAATATATATAAAAAGTACGCAGTGCTAATGAAATTACGAGTAATTTGTTTTCGATATTGTATTCTCGCGCTTTGTATATAGAGTCTGTCACTTTTTATTTATTATGATACAAATTACTCCGCATTTACGAGCACTGTTCGGCAAAACACTAAATTAAAGCGCAAATTTTGTGAACTAATTAATATGTTGTATACAACTGCTTTTATAGTATAATTTGCTTTTGGACACTACCCGATATATATTAAGATGTATATTAAGATTGTTTAAAAATTTTTTTAATGAATAATCTATTGTAATGCATTTACAAAATAATAGGTCTGGTGAATTCATTTGATCATTAGAACATTCTATTCGGTGGGTTATTAGGAAATTGATATTTTTAGAAACATCTCTTCCCAAACATGTTCTGCTCTGCATTGATTGTCACAGTTAGAGACTTTGGTGATTAGACAATCGCATTGTATTTTATTGTCTCATTCACTTTCGGCACATGATGTTTTTAACAAAAAATTAACTTCTGATGTAATAAAAATTTACGCTCGAAATTTGATCAAATAAAAAAGTTATGATTTGAGTGAGTGTGAGTGAGTGAGTGAGTGAGTGAGTGAGTGAGTGAGTGAGAGAGAGAGAGAGAGTCGGTTACTGAATGAGTGGTGTTCAACGAGTATTGTCTAAATAGTGTTTTATACTCGAA
>JAQIVF010000686.1:0-19188 GCA_034698365.1 Steganacarus magnus
ATGGGTTGGGTATGGTTTGGTTATGGGGTAGAGTAAATTTGGCTAGGATAGGTTCGGGTCGGGTATGGGTCGGGTATAGGGTAGAGTAAGTTCGAGTAGGATAGGTTCGTGTCGGGTCGGGTTGAGTTATGTATGGTTTAGTTATGGGGTAGAGTAAGTTCGTGTAGGATAGGTTCGGGTCGGGTATGGGTCGGGTATGGGTCGGGTATAGGTCGGGTATGGGTCGGGTATGGGTCGGGTATAGGATAGAGTAAGTTCGTGTAGGATAGGTTCGGGTTGGTTTGGGTATTGGTGTAGTAATGTATGGTAGTGTAGTGTACTGTAGGGTAGGGTAGGATTTGGCAGTCTAGGTTTGGGTGATGTAGTGCATTTTTTTTTACATGTAGAGTAGGTTTTTTAAAGATACACTCCTTTGAACAAGATTCTTCCAGGAATCGAACCAGAAATTCAACTCTGAACTGAGTTCATTGATATACATGTTGATTGGGTTTTGTAAAAATTCCCACCAAACCCCAATAGGGGGCGCCCACCATCTCGAGATCCTCCTACTTTCACTCCTCTCTTTGACATGAGTTCAATGATATAGGTGTTAAGGTGGTGGGGTCCGGTAGAGTAGGGTACGGTAGGGTAGGGTAGGTTTGGAAAGATCAGAAATTGGAGGGCGGAAATGGTGGTGAAAATCGAGGACAGAAATAAGAGCCAAAATGTAGGTTTCAATTGAGGATATTAAAAGACTAATATTTCAAAATAAACTTTTCTCGCCCGCCTAATAGGCGGGCTTCTTCTCTAGTTTTGTTTTAAAAATTTATCTGATAAAATCATTTTCATATACTGTACAATATGATGCACATTAAGTAGAAATGCTTGGTTAATAAAAAAAACTGATCGATTACGGAGTAAACTTACTTTTTTGCTATTTTATTTAATTTTAATTTACTTCATTTAAGAGAGTTTTAAATGTTTATTTTTACAATTTTTTAACAAGCGATTATTAGGTAAAAACAAAGCAAATTTTACATTACTAGTACTGTTAGTTAATGAGATCTAAAAAATGATCGCATCTTTGTTTTCCGCAGAACAAATGAACATCTTTTTATTCCATAGAACTAATTTTTTAAGCATCAATAAAAATGTGGCATTCAATAAAACTATGAAAAGCTGTCAAATGTTTAATAGAGTTAGTAAATATGTATGGTTTCGTACAAACATATTTGAACAGATAGTTAAAACATTTTAGGTGAAACAGTTTAGGTAAAATCATAGTTTAAAACATAGTCCTGTATTAACGGTAAGTATAATTTATATCCGTAAATAGTTTCGGAAGCAATATAATTAAATTTACAATAATGTATAAAACGCTAGGAAAGCTGATTCTAATTATATCAGTGTTAACTATTATAATAAATTCGTTGCTTCTAATAGTAACAATAATTTTTGATAATAAAATAAGTGCAAATAATAATACCGACGATGAACAAAGTGGTCCGTTATTTAATTCATTTGATAACAATAATGTGTTCGTATATTCGGCGTATTTTTTACAATCGAAAAGTATAGTCGTGATCATTGCGTTAATTAGACTTTTTTATGCTAATTCTGCAAAACACTATTACTGCGAATTAAATAGTGGTGGAAAATTCTTTAACATTAACGCGCGATTCGATGGCATACCGGAGAATCATAATCGTCCATACACTGCCGCAAAAATTATTTGCCAGCTTAACACTGACCAAAGCAAACAAATATCAGACAGTAGTGACATTAATCTACGTTTCATACATGATAACGAGAATGGTATTGTAAGCGCGAGACAATTAAACATTAATTATATGTATGCATTAATTTTTATTGTAAAACTTTTTTCAAAAAAAAATTTTTTTGTATTAATTATATTCTTGAAAATTAGTAGGAAAATAAAGCAAGCAATTCTAAAACCTAAAAAAGTAATTTGTGTGAGACCTATGTTTGGAGAGTATCCCAAAATATCATCACTGATCGAGTTTATCGTCTATTACCGAATACACGGTATCGATCACATCGAGTTATATAATTATAATATGTCATCCGCAGTGTTAGACGAAATCAGAAATAATTGGTCAGAATTTGTGACCGTAAGAGAGTTTCACTATCCGTTCGAACAGTCACTAATTCACGCCGAGGGACAACTGGCTGCTGTACACGACTGTTTGTATCGGTTCTATGATCATATAAGCATTTTTATTGATGTCGACGAATTCATAGTCCCTTTTAAGTGAGTTAGTCGTACATTATTAACAAAGTTTAACTTTTACTGTCTTGTAGTCGCTACACATTAGACGAATTTATATCTTACTATTACACAACGAACACAGAATTGGCCACATTATTGGTGTCGAGTGTATATGTTTGCGATCAATTAAATGCGAATATAGCATCAAATGAATCATTGAAAATATTTCGAAACTATCGCCGCAGTCTTCAACCATTCGTACCGCAGGTTAGGTCTAAACTTATAGTGTTAAGACCGCCATTCATTGACCAAATGGGTATTCATTTTATGTGGAAGTTTACGGGTAGCGGTTATAGCGACAAAGTGATCGATACAAACGAGGGCTTAATATATCATTATAATAAGGATTGCAACGCATTGTCACCCACTTGTGGAAACCTTACGAACGACACCACTTTACTAAAATATAAAACTCCGATTATAAACTATATTAATGCAAATCATTTGAGTCATTATTTTCGAAATTGAGCACAAGTTTTTAAAACAAAATAAAAATGTTTAACTGTTTTAAAAAGTTTAAATTTATGCTGAAATCGAAAATCGAAAAGAATATTTAATTTTCAAAGATATTTATTTTTTTAAGCGAACATAATTGTGAAAAATTGAAATGCAATATATTCTATGATGCTTTGTAACAAAACTAGCATATCGGCAGCAGTTGTAAATCTTAACTCTTATCTAATTAATAGAAAATTCGAAAATTTTCATTCGCGACCCAAAAAAGTGTTTATAACAATACTACTTTGGGTCGCAACCCATAGTTTGGAAACGGCTGGTTTATTCAGGAAACTTTTGGAAAAAGTGCAGGAATTGTCTTAATAGAGTTGGTCACACTAACTGTATACTGTATCACATATCAATTAATAATAAGCAAACTATTTTAATGATTATTAAATATGCAAAACTGTTTTTTATAGGAAGTAATAAAATAATAGAAATTTTATTGCAATTATTACAAGCATAATATTGCAAGCATCATAAATGTCAGAAAACGAAGTGGTTATCAGCAAATTAGAACGTAAACTAGATTTCTTTTAGTTGTTTAGTTATTTCGTCGCGTCCAACGACTGTATCAATTATAAAGCAAAGTTTGTTATATACACACTTTTATAAATTCCGTTTATATTTGACGTGTTATGAATAATATAAAGGAAAAATGAAAATCAAGGCCAGTAGAAATCATCTCTGGTTGTAAAATGTGTCAAACGTTAATTATGATTACTCAGAAAAAATGCACAAAATAATAAGAAAATTGATGTTGATTATATCATTGTTTATAATAATAATCAATTCATTATTTCTAATAATAAAATTAGATCATACGTTAAATTATTACACGTATTCTCTAGTTAACAATAATGTATATCCATATTCAGCGTATTATTTGCAATCTAATAGTGTTATTATGATAATTGCGATGGTTTTGCGTAATTACGGTTACAATTCTGCGAAACACTATTACTGCGATATAAAAACTGGCGAAAATGTGTTGCGTATTACTAATCCACGATTTGTTATCATACCGGAACATCATCGTCGACCATACACTGCCGCAAAAATTATATTCGAGCTTAACAATGAGCATAGCAAACTAATTTCAGAGAGAAGTGACGTTAACCTTAGTTTTAAACATTTCCAGAATGGAATAGAATTCTCGAAAAAATTAAAAATTAATTATGTGTAATTTTTATTTTATTATACGGTAAAACATTTTAAAAAACTAATTTTGCGCTTTAAAATATTTAATAGAAAAAGTTTAGGACTTGAAAAACCTAAGAAAATAGTATGCGTGAGACCAATGTTTGGATCGCATCCCACCATATCATCACTAATCGAGTTTATTGTCTATTACCGCATTCACGGTATCGATCGCATCGAGTTATATGATTATAATATATCGTCCACATTGTTAGACGTAATTAAAATTAATTGGCCTGAATTTGTGACTATAAGAAAGTTTCACTATCCGTTTGACGAGTCAGCTATTCATTCGGAGGGACAACTGGTTGCTATACATGATTGTCTGTGCCGGTATTATCACGATGTTATAATCTTTGTCGATGTCGACGAATTTATAGTTCCTTTCAAGTGAGCATTATTTATACTTAAAAAGTGCGCAACAATTAAACCGCTATTGATTTTTTTTATAGCCACTATACTTTAACCGAGTTTATATCAGAGTATTACACACATCAAACAGAATTGGCTGCACTAACAATATCAAGCGTTTATTTATGCGATAAACTAAATGCTAATTTAAAATCTAATGAATCATTAAGAATTTTTCGAAATTATCGCCGAAGTCTTCACCCATTTAAACCGTGTGTGAGGTCAAAGGTTATAGTGTTAAGACCGCCATTCATTGACCAAATGGGTATTCATTGTGTGTGGAAGTTTGTGGGTAACGGTGATCGCGAGAAAGTGATCGATACTAGTGACGCATTGATATATCATTATAATATTAATTGCGATGCATTCACACCCACTTGCGATATACTTATCAACGACACCACTCTTTTAAAATATAAAACTTCGATTTTAAACTATATTCGGACAAATGAATTGAATCATTATTTTCTAAATTTCTCACAAATTTTAGATAAATAAAATTCAACAAAACAATTTTAGTTTAACACTGATAATTCATCAATTGTCAATCAAGTTTAAACTAATTAATTTTCAAATAAATAAAAAAAATAAACCATTAAAATTGTATTAAGCACTAGATTTTCATGTGTGAAAGTTTTCATAGTAACAATTTTCGTGATGAATGAATGAATGAAAAAACACTTCATTTCAATCAAAATTATTAGTAAAAACATCCACAGTTAATCATTCATAGTACTATATTTTTTCGTGCATTTATGAAATCGAAATGTTTACTCAACCTTTTGTGGAGTAAATTTATTCTAATAAATTCATATCGCAAAATAGTCTCAACAACAACAACATGCATGCATTGCAGTGTACAGTACAGTACTGACGAGATGACGATGTAATTCATTTACACAATTAATCCAATTAACCTTAATAATCAAATTTTAATTCAAAAATATTATCTCTACACTTTATTTCTGTGCACGAACTGTGCCAAAACATAATTTTCTGATAAATTTTATGTAAAGCACTCGAGATAAGCGGTTGTGGAGAAAACACAAAATTTAATTATGTGTGTTTGTTGTGTTTATTTTCGTTTTTCGTGCGTTAATTATTTCGAGTTTTATATAAGCGCAATGCCAACGTCTAACGCTTACTTACTTACTTTCGCTGATTAATAATTGTGTAAATTTTTAGCTCCTCTGAAAATAAAAGTTATGTTATTTTAAAACGAAATATACTGTACTGTGTTTTTGTTTTCAAAAAATTTGATATTTATTTTATTAAATATATACAGTACCACATTGTATTTTAAGAAAATTATGATTTGTTTGTTTTTTCAAAGTTAAAATATTTTTTAAAGTGTTTGTGTGTGTGTGTGTGTGTGTGTGTGTGTTTGTGCAGTGAAATTTCGTTAAAGATTTACAAAAATAAAAAAACAAAAAACAAAAGAATAAATTGAAAAAAAAACTTAATTAGTATATCTCGGTCTATACATCTCGCACCTTAGCGTGTAGACGAACACAAACGACAGTGCGGTGACAATTATGTCGATCAGAATCCATATGATTTTGACGGCGAACAATACCGGTCCGATTTGAAACAGCGATACCACGAGACCGATACAGTTAATGATCGCGAACACTAGACTAGTCATGTAATGCTCCCTAATAGCGCCTATTAAACCGATGGCCAACACCAGCCATATGATGGCGATCACAAATATGATCAAACCGGTCAGTAATGGCCGTATAGTTGCGTACATCGCTCTCACGTCTCGATCGGTTTCCACTTCATTTGCCGCATCTAATTGGTCGTTACCTGTTTTGAGCGCTATGGCCAACGCGATCACAGAGTATACCAGTGTTATTGCCAGCGACGATGTGAACAGAAATTTTATTCTCAGAAATGATTCGCTAAGTGTTCGTTCGGCCATTTATCTGCTGAAAAAAAATTAATAAAATAATGATTTTTTTTCTCACTTTCTTATTTCACAACACATTAAAAACTTCACTTTGTTTAACAATAAAAATAAATCACAATATCTTGTGGCACTCTATTGTGGATTTCAGTAAATCTGTGGTTCGGGTAATCGATAGCGCCGTTGCTGTACTAACTTTATTCACCTGATGTCTCACTTAAAAATTCCGGATGTACTGTACGGTAGGCTTTAATAGTAATACATTACTCTTCTGAATCACATACTTGCGCATCACTTTGTTAACTCTATTTAATGCCGGTTTGATATCGGAATGCAAGTATAATTTATTCACGTATTCTGTTTTTTTTGTGTGTGTGTGTGTGTGTTAATGGTTTCCAAAACTGAATATGTTTTTTAACGCACTCTACTGAATCGATTATTGGATTTTATTTTTGTTTGTTTGATAAATTTGACTAATGTGTGATCGATGATCGTCTCTGGAGACTAACATTAAATTCATATCAAAAAACAAAAAAGTATTCAGCTAATGATAATACAAACACAATATTGGCTATTCTTATATAGATTTTATCGAGAAAACTGTTTGCTAGAAAAAATGAATCGATTTTTTGCCAACAGAGAGAAAGAGAAAAAACCTAAGATATATTTGTCATTCAAACTGATTTATCACGTAAAATAGATTCTAGCATTTATGGGAATGGATGAAGAGAAGAGGAGAGTCACGAAGCCGAGCATTGGTATATATAGACTAATAGCTAAATTATTGATACAGTGTGTGTTTGCCATAAAAAATTTAGATTTAATGCGCGCTTCGTTCGCGTATGTATATTACCATTTCTCTCTCTCTCTCTCTCTCTCTCTCTCTTCGAAACCTACTTTGCATGTAAATGAGATGAATTCTCAAAAGCGCACGACTTTTTTTCTTCTCTGTGTGATTAAGAAGCTATACGTATGAATAATTAATTATGATAAAAAAATGCAAACGCGAATATAATTAATTCTCCCTTATTTTATAGTTAATAAGAAAAGTCATAAAAAAACTAAGACTAGACGAAAAAGTTACTTATGATGTATTTTTTTGTCATTATACCTCAACTGTACTGTTAAACAATGATTTTGAGAAGAAAGAAGTGTTTTCGGTTGAATGCGGAGAACGTATTACGCGGAGAAGAGGGGTTTTTTGTTAACTTTTTATTAAAAAGCATTTGAATTGTTCTTAAGGGACTCCTATTTTATCTTAGGGCTCAAAAGCTAAAAAACAAACAATAAATTACAATTTAAAAAAAATAAAATTTATGATAAGTTTCGCGGAAAGAAGTTTTGTTGTATCGCGTCTTGTATCGAAAGCAGTCAACTGGAAAAAATTAATAATAAAAAAATGAAGTTTTTCAGACAACGACGACGGAGTGTAGTGAAGTCTAGTGAACAATTTTCAGGCAAAAAATTATCTGTTGACAGCTCGCCTGTCGTACGACTGTCATAAACTTTTGTGATTGGGATAGAGTGGTACAAAATAAAGTATACAGATTGGGAAAAATGCTAAATAATGTTAAATTTTATGAAACATCTGCATTACAATCAATAGTATATATAATAATATATATTAATTTTTTTGTTAATGCAACGGCAAATGAAATAAAAGAGTATTGAATGCTACACAAGCAAAATAGTATGACAGGTGTGTTGGTTTTTTAATCAAATATATTATGGTTAGACTATTTAATAAAATAATAATAGGAATGTTTTGATGAAAAGAAACTAAAAGAAAGAGTAGAAGTTTCAACTAAAAAAATTTCTAAAAGAAATAAAATCTTATAGTTTCCTATATTTTTACTTATAAGAATATTATTAATTAGAAAAAATTTAAAAAAATCTATTTTACCAATTTTTAAAGTACAAGTAGCAGTAGTTTTATAATTAAAACTAGAATGAACATTATAAATGAACTCACTTTGATCAACATATCTGGCATTAAAGTAGTTTTAAAGAGTACAGTTTGCAATTAGACTAAAGTTGTCGACGGTTTAAAGTTTGTCAAACCGAACCGGACCAATAATTTTCAAATAAAAACCGAAACGGTAAAACCGCAGTTAAAACCGCAAAACCGCCCAAATTATTAAAATTATTTTAACCGAAACCGCTTATTTACGAAACCAGTCGGTTTAAACGACTTTAAATTAGACCATTATTAAGAAAACATTGTTTAGAAAATAATTTTAAAAGTAAAGAAAAAGGAATAAATTTTCTCAGCTAACAATAGTATCTATTATTTAAACCAAAAATTTTCTTAATTAAAAACATTGTTGTGATTAGTACTTGAGAGAGTGCACACAAAAATTAGTTTCAGTCAGTGTTCAGCACTCGAACAGTGAACATCACAAATATTTATGCAGCCAACAATTTAAGACAAAATTTTTAGAAGATTGTTGTTAATTTTTTTCTCAACTATACATATTTTATATTACGAATTGTTAAACAAAAAATTTTCTTAACTTAATAATATTGTTTAGAAAAATAAATTTATACGAAAAACTTTTTTAATCTAACAATATTAACTAATTAATTAATTAAACTAAAAATATTGTTATTTTTCAGACAAAAAAGCCTACTATAATTAAATTTTTTAACCAAATAAAGACTCATGTCTACACACAGACAGACAGACGGACAGACAGACATCCCAAATCAAATAGCTCATTGATATAAAATCAAAGTGAGCTAATGATATAAAATCAAAGTGAGCTAAAAAAAAGTAAAAAGGTATTTACAGGCAAAGTAAAGTATAATTCAATTAAGATTTCATTTACTGTATATCTTTCTCTATTCCTAATCACTCACACGTAAAAATAACAAACACCTCTCGATTTTTTGCGAAAAAGAAAAAAAACGTCACTTACGATCTAAAAGTTAATACCATAGTAGGCGAGTGAGTATTTGTTTATTATTATCATTGAGAACGCAAATATATAATTGTTTTTTTTCTTGTTGGTTGAAATCCTATGCGAGTGTTCGTGACATCAGTCCGATTCAATTTGAACAGATCTCATAATAGATTTCGTACGTAACTCGTCTCTCATTTGCTAATTACATACACACAATCACTAATACCTCTCAGCTTTTAATAAGTCTTTGGTACTGGACTCTCGATTCTTTGTTTTACGATCGCAGCAGTTTCGCACATAAAACTGTGCCGTTATCTCTGCAACGCGCGCACAGTCACTATGGTCTATGGTTGTGAGAATAATAAACGCTGCGATGCGTTACACACATGCAACACACACACACACACACACACACACACACGCATACACATACACGCTCTTGCGCTATCTGTTCCGTGACCGCTAATACAGTTATTGAATGCGTGAATGTTAGAATGCGAGAATATTCTATGTTATTCTACTACTACTGCTGCAGTGAGAATTTTTTATGATTTTTTTTCACATTTGAAAAAACCCATTGATTTTAAATGGAAAAATTATTTTCTTTTATTATTATTTGAATTTCTATGATTTATGTTCGGACCATAAAAAAATATATTTCTGATGGAAAATAAAAAATAATAATAAAGAACGCGTTGACGAAGAGTCGTTGACAATAGTCCACTTGATTTCCCAGATTGTATGCTTGCATTGTGTGTGTGTGCACTGAGAGCCATAATTATCCTCTTGAAATGTATATTAGTTTAGTGCTTTTTTCCGTGAGGTGCGAAAAATAAAAATAAAAAACTAAATGAATGCCGCTTCGTTTCCAGTTTTTAAAAAAAAATAGAACTTAGTTTATTAAATAGAAAAAAAGAAATCTAGTAATTATGTGAAGTGCAGAAATGCGTTAACTCTAATCTCGGGTCAAAGCAGTATTCGTTTATGACATTAATTGCGAATCTCTCTACTCTTCTCGTCTCTCTCTCTCTCTCTCTCTCTCTCTCTCTCTCTCTCTCTCTCTCTCTCTCTCCACGATACATATTTTCTGTAACTAAAAAAATTATTTATTTACTCTATTTTAATTATTATAAATTTTTATGCTTCAACCCTAAAGTTATAACAAGTTATAGAGTTATGAACTTCATTTTCCTGACAGGATTTTAATACACGCACTTTACAAACACATCGAAACCATTCGAGTTTTGTAGTGAAGTATAAGTATGATCATTCGCCGCACAATAGTCTGCGAGTTCGAAAACTGAGTTAGGATTAAAATAACAGTTTTATAATCCACGAATTTAGAGATTTATTTTCTGGTCATCACTACAAATGGATACGCTATTGCCGTTTTACACGCTCTGTAGCACTAACAGCACTATCAAATAAAATTCCGTGGATTATGTCCTAAGCTTAGAATGTTCTCGTGATTCGGGCATTGATTTTATCTTAAATAGGTTTATAATAGAGACACGTGCGGCGCAAACCTATTAAGCATATACGGTACTAGTGAACGCATTACGTGAGATTATGCGACCAATTTTTTAGACTACGGTTTTGCTACAGCACTTGACATTTAGGAGTCTAATCACAAAACATTTTGTACACTCCTATTCCCCCATTTTATCGTTCACTTTTTCATAGTGTTTCCAGACAATAAAATGTTCCGAAATGTTTAACGATAGCAAATATTTTTCTGCGTTCGCTTTAATTAACCGCACCATTATTTTTTTTGGCAATTATTGTGTTATTTAATGGTTTAGTGAATTGCTGTAATTTATCACAAAAAGCTAATTATATTTAAATTACCAGCGTTTTGCCATAATTATGTCTAGTCAGCTTTAAACTAACATTTATCCAAATGATACAAAGTGCCAAGTAATTACTAATTACGTCGCATAAATTATTTACTCTAAATTTCACACTTATTTAATCAACAATATATACTCAATTTATTATCTTATTTTTTAGGTGTCGCTCTATCATTAAAAATCCGGTTTGAAATTTGAGCAGCACAAAATCGAATTGTCAGACTTATTTTCAAATTGTAATGTCTCCGAAAAAAAAATTTAATCTGAATAAATGTGAACATAAATTGATTGAATTTAAAATAATATTTTTGTAATCAATTGAACGCTAATTTTTTCCCATAATAAAATAATTTTTTTTATTTTAGCAACAAATAATTCGAATTCTCATCTCTAGTTTCAGACTTTAATTAATTAGTCTTTCGCCTGTAACGATGAAAAAGAATTACAAGCACTAAACCGCCAAAAACAACCAATCACTGATAGAAGAAGATTTAGTATTTATTATGAAAAATAAAGCATAAACTGAAGAAATGATATTTTAATTTTTGATAAAAAAATTGACATTTTAAACAAATATAGAGCAAACAAATAAATTAGTGTATATTTTCGTTGTGCACGCATTGAGTCTTAAATACACACAACACTCACTTGCGATTATAGTCTTCATTATGGTAATCAAGTTTAATGTATTTTTCTACTTTTCCGCGAATTTATTTCGTTTGATGAGATGCATAAACATGTTTAAGTAATTCGTTTTTATTGGGAAAAGGGATTAATTTTTGTTATTACACACACACACGAGCGAACACAAACTTTTCGCTGTAATCGCTCAGCGGTTTAATGGCGCAGTCATTAGCGTTTGCCACTTAAACTTCAATTCGACATTAGCTTAGGGCGCACTAAAATTATTTATAACGCTCTTTAAGACGATAATAAGTATTACAGAGTATTTTGTTACGTTCGGAGAGAGAGAGAGAGATAAACATAAAATTAACACCGGTTTGCTATTTGCAATGGTTTCGCTCATATTGTGCGATCGCTGTGACGTCGAATAAATAAATTACTTAGGATTATAATTTTTTGCTAATTAGAAAATTAACTGTCGATACGAAGTAATTAGCTTTGACTTAAAAGGTATTAGAGATCACATTAGAGATTACGTCAAAGCTGTCACATTCTTGGACTCCAAGAAAATAGATTGAGTATAACAAAATACTAAAAGCATATTATCAAGATAACTACTAATCTTAAGTTTATTAAAATTTATAAAATAAACCAAATTAAACAAGAATATAAAATACCAAATGCAAAAATTGAATGAAACATTTAAAAAGCTTTAATGAATTGCAACTTCACATAAAAAAACATCTAATAGAACACACTATGTATGTACCGTAGCATTGCATAAAATAATTATTTCTGATATATTTCAATTTTTTTATAGAAAAAAAACCTGTGCGCTGTTGGAACTGTTAGCTGAACATAGCTAAAGCAATTGAGATTTCGAGCTGATTCCCAACTCAATTAATAATAATCTCTTACTTACTAATTTTTTTCTTTCATTTCTTCGGAAGTTCGTCGTGTGATACTCACATTTTATTTCAATAGAGTTCGCTCGATTTTTTGTTACTTTTATCGGAAAAGTGACAGAAAAATAAAAGAAGATCGCAACTTATTATACCCTATCAAACGAAAATATTTTACTCCATTCATATAGTGTCAAGTTTTAAACTAAACAATAGTTAAAACATTGTTTTGTTACAATTATATAACAATATTTTAATAGATATATAATTAATTTAATACAAAACTAAGTTAATATCTACCTTAATATTCAGTTTTTAACTTTTTATGACAGTTTTTTATTTTATATTAATATATGGAGCTTTCGGAGATCACTATCTCCTTCATCTGCAGAAATAAGAATGATTTCGCATACATATAATTTAGAGATAAATTAAATAAAATCACATCTCAAATGATGAATATTTTTATACACTCACCAGATTTCTGTTCTTTTTAATTCTGAAAAGATCCAGTGGTTTCAGTCAAACCGAACCCAATTCTATGTACAGTAAAAAATAATTTTAAAGCTAATGAACCGGAATAATGATTACGTGACTATTGGACTGTATTTGATATTATTTTTGCTTTAATCGCTTTAATTTCCAGTTCTGCAAACCTTGATTCCCGGTTCACAACTAAATAAATGATTTCTATAAAAAGCAACAAAATAGAGATTAAAACAAATTTAAAAAAGTCTTAAGAAGAGAAAAAAAATCCAAGATTAGTTTCCTCTCGAAATGTCAGCACAAAGCGGATAGAAATTAAAGTTTCGTTTTTGCAGATTAACGACGTTAGAGAAAATGAAATGAATTGGAAAAAAAGAGAAACAACAAAAATTCAATCTTATTTTTATGAGCGTAACTAATTTAGAATTGGCTTCCAGTGTGTGTGTGTGTGTCTGTGTGTGTTTTCTGTTAAATACACTGGAAGTTTTAGTTTTTTTCCCTCAGATACAGGTTTTCGGTAAATAAACCGTTGCTTTAATTTCCAATCACAAGCGTTTTTAATAAATGTTTAGCTCTCTCTTTTGTTTCGCTCTTTTAAATTATACTAATATCATATTAGGAGGCGATATATAGTAGAGCTCGTGATAAATGGTAAAAGTAAACCTCAAATAAATCGATAAAATTGTATGGGAAAATGCAATATATTTTACTTGTAACCATAACATTGTCAGTGAAAAAAATAAAAAAAGCACTATTTTTTGTTTTTAAATTTATTACTTCTTTAGAGATAAAGCCCATTAAATCCTATAAGAGTATGTATTTTCTATAAATCAAATTCTGTTAACCGTTTGACGTAAATTGATAATTGATGCGCGTTTGATGTAAATTGATTCAACAAAGAAATTTTTTTATTCTAGTTAATCCCATTTCTAATTAATATCGACGACTTCAACATTTATTAAATTTCTATTTTCATCGATTTTTTTTCGGTCCCAATTTTTTACAGACAGCAAAAAAAGTTATTCTTAACTCAAACTTAATTCTATAACAAAAAACAAAAATTTCTCTCTTATCACACAAATAATGCTTATCACATGATTCATCTGATGCCCACTTAGCAGTTAGTTATGACAAGATCAGTGAGTTATTCCTCAGTACCAAAGTCTAAATTAACTAAAGCTGACAGTGTAGCGCAAAACATTAATCATTTTAGAACTTAATTTAATTAGAGTAAAGCCAACTAACATTTATCATAAAAAAACAAAATATTCTTCCTTTTAGTTTTTTTGCATTGCTCTTTGCTCTTCAAATGTCGCATCGCGTATGCCATCATATAAGGCAACACTTTTTTTTATCTGGAAATATATGCTTCTCTCCGATACTTCTTCTGCATCCAGTTTTTTGCTTCGATATTATGTGCATGTGTGCGTGTGTTCGGGAAATTCAATACTATATACCGTAGTATTGTTGCAGAAATACTCTGCTGTACAAAACATATTGTTTGGAAAGTATAATAGTAATCCTCACAAATCTATAGAGTAATGATAATAATAATAATTTTAGTTTTATATTCTCGCTTCCCTTTATTACAGCATTAAATTAAGTTATCAACGAAGAGTGAAAGAAATTTTTTCTTCTCTTTTCTCTTTTTTTTGGTAACTGCTATCTATCATTATATTGATCAATACTACTACTATTGTTATAAAAAAAACGTACAATTAGTCGTATGCGCTTGTTATATAGAAAAGTTTTATTTCGAGTTAGGAAATATATAATTTCGCTTTTTTGTTGTTGCTGTAATGTATTTTATATCGTTTGCCTGCTTTCTTATGTAGCAGAAGAAGGAATTTCATTTGTTAGGGATGTTTAATGCGAAGCATTATACTACTACTGAAACGGTTTTATTATTGTTATTATTAAAAAAGATTCTCTTTTGTAAAAAGATCTCTTTTTCTTTAGAAAAAAATACAGTTTTAAACGAAGAAAAAAATTCGAATAAAACTGTATTTTTTTCTTCGTTTTTTTTGTTGAAAAATATTTATTTTAATGAAATATGCGTTGTGTTTGTTACGAGAGAAATAATGTTACAGCAGAGAAATTAAGAATTTCACTGAAAACGCTTTTTTAGTCGCATTATTTTTCAAATTTAATTTATCGTATTTCTGAATTGAAATGTCAGAATAACTTTCTAACCTTTAAAACTTTCCATTTAAATGTTAAAATGGGTTGACAACATAGCTTTTTAAAAAAATTCCTATAGCTTATTAATCTCTAATTGCTAAGAGAAGTATTAATTTCTTAAAGAAAGTTATTCATTTATTTTAAGTGTTGTATTATTTAAAGAATGCTTGTTATTTGTGGCAAAAACAGTTTTTGGTTGCGAATATGTAGTGACAGTTGCGAACACTGTTCAAAAAATTTTTTTTTTATTAAATAGAAAGTAAAGAAAAGAAAGAGAGTATATATATATAGTTTAACTAATGTTCTGCGGTCACTATGGCTACGCAGCGTCATAAATCATAATTTAAAATTTTGTTTCGCAGATAAAGCAAAAATAAAATATTTATTTGAGGAAAAAAAATTTTTTTTTCCGGTGTAAACAACTTAAAAATTCATTTATTTTCTGAAAGCAATTTTAAAAAGAAAGTAAAATATCGCAAAATAGTGTATGAGTTTGGTATAGAGCTCATCTCAAATTCTAATTTTCTTTTTAAAAATTTACTGTTTATTGAGGTAATAAAGCTGATGATACAAAAAAGAGTCATTTATCTAGCTTTTGCTTAGTAATTAATTATTGTTGCCTTCAAATATATATTTGCATTATTTAAAAAACAGTTAAGTTACTTTTTTTTATTTCCGAACAAAAACGGTTAATAAATTTTATTTGTTTAAGAAATAAAATATCGATAAAATTTACTTATTGATTTTAAAGTTTATCCGAAAATAAACATGCCTTTTATGAGAACGCAGTACAGTATTATGAATCTCACGCCGCGCTAATGTTTATTGACGTTATTATCCATTGGGAGTACCTATTAAACTAATGAAGAGTATTTTCCCCTGAGAGAGAGAGAGAGAGAGAGAGAGAGAGAGAGAGAGAGAGAGAGAAAGATGTTTCGACATTCGGCATAAACTTATTGACATTTTCCTTTGGGTACAATATATGCACGGTTATGCTGCAATGGTTTTCCTTTTTTGTCATAAAAAATAAAAATGTTTCTGAATCGATATACGCATTGATAAAGTGCTTAGTTTTGCAAATGCAATGCAATCAAATGTAATCAGTGCTTAATGTAATCAAATTTTGTGCGGCTTTAGAAATAATTGTGTACAATACATACATTTTAATGTTGCACTCTATTTATATTAACTAATTAATGTTAATTAAACAGAGTTAATTAATTTGTTTAATTTATTTTTTTATTTCTTAAATATTTCGACTATCATTTTCTCCTATCGGGTAAATTTCGTGAAACCGATAAAAAATCGTAAAATTTTAGCGACAGTATTTGGGCAGTAAATATAACGTACTGTAAGAAAAGGTGTAAAATAAATATTTATCACGTGCTGTAGAAAAGGAAACGCACGGAAACCGTCAGAATTTATAGCAAACGAACTTAACAATATAAAACTACGGTACCTTAAATATATAATGAATAGATTGCACGAACAAAGCTCTGTAGCTTTAATAAATTGAACTCACTGTTTCCTTCTCACTCAATTAATGAATGTTTTTATTACGTGCACCGGTATATGACTTTAATAAACATTATTTTGTTTTATTTTATGAAAACATAAATACACAGGTAGGAAAAAATGTGGCAGAATTTGTTTGAATAAATAATTTTTAGAATCAAAATTGACTCTCAATTCTCTTTTGTTTCCTGAAAAAATAAAATCGAGAGATAAAATTAATTAACTTAACCCGAGTTTACATAACTTAATATTGTAGTTTATAGAGTAAAAACATAGGAGTTTAAGAGTTTTAATATTTTTACGAGTTTTATTTACGCCGTTAGCGTTTATTTCAATTTGTTAAGCAATGAATATTGATGAGTGCAGCTTCAGTCACATCATTTAAATCTCAACAAAGCAATGCATTACAAGGCAATGCAAAATTTTTCATCTCCTTTGATACAAATTCTGGAAATACTTTCCCAACATTCAGTTAGCATATATGGGATTATTTATTAGTTCGTCTGCCACACGTCAATGCAAGTATAATAGGCTTGTTTGGTATATTATCTACTAATAGATCTCACGTATACGTGTGCGTGGTTAATGTTTAACACAAAATTCAAACGTGAAATAATAGCAAAATATTTATTATTAAGAGAAAGACGCAGAATAATAATCGAAATTTTATGTTAAAGAAAAAATAAACAACACTTCACACAAGAAATCATGGTTATGGAAGAATCAAGAGAATCTAAATTTAGAATTTAGATGTGTTTCGATTGTAAATTAGTTGTGAACAAAAAATCAGCGAAGCAATGCTGCGTAACATGTTTCGACACGTTATCGTGGAATCAGACAAATCTGTCGGATTAGCGCAGTTTGAATTGCGGATAATGTGACGAAATTGTGCCGTCCTGTTTGAAGAAAGTTTTTGTCCCGTTCTTTTACGTCCTGGAAAATTTTTATTTTGTTTTTTTTACTTACTAAAAATTCTCTAGTTATTTACAAAAAATCATGAAAATTAATTATAATTTTATAATACAAGTACGGTATAAATCTATAAAAGTCTATCAAACTAAACAATCCTTTATCTGCAACACCATTCCACCCCTAAAATATGATCAATTATGAAGTGGTGT
Source organism: Steganacarus magnus (assembly GCA_034698365.1). NCBI lineage: Eukaryota > Metazoa > Arthropoda > Arachnida > Sarcoptiformes > Steganacaridae > Steganacarus > Steganacarus magnus. The sequence continues at coordinate 17,870 of JAQIVF010000686.1, forward strand.
CACACATTAATTTTCAAAATTTGTTGTGATTCATTTCTTTAAACAACTTATGAAAACAAATTTTGTGTCAATATAAACAGATTTATAAATAATACATAAATTCAAACTAGTTATATAAATAAACAGATTAAAAAATATAATACATCCTTTTATAGAGTATATCCTATTAGAATACCGGTTTATAAAAGTTTCGGTCTATAGTTTGCAACTAATTTTCGTCGAAACAATCAAAATCTGTTTTTTGATAAATAAATGACTGCATTTTTTCATAAATACATTTTAAAAAATAGAACACAAATCACCACTTAATTTCAATAAGAAAATTACGCTTATTAAATGTTTTAATTTCGTTTTATTCATCAAACCTGATAAAAGTTAAATTTGTTGTTTTATTTCTATTAATTTGTTTAAACAGTAAGCCGTACAAACTAATTATAAACTTTCATGATTTTCAAAATTTATTTTACAATCCTGTCCTGTTTTTTAGCTCACTTTGATTTTATATAAATGAGCTATTGGATTTGGGATGTCCGTCCGTCCGTCCGTCCGTCCGTCCGGATGTAGACAGGATAGGAGGCTTTTTTGGCGAAAAAATTTTAATTATAGGAGGCTTTTTTGGTGAAAAAATTTTATATAATATTTTTATATATTTTTGTTGATTTATATTGTTAGGTGAAAAAGGTTTTCCTATTTATTTATTTTTTTCTGAACAATATTTTTAAGTTAAGAAAATTTTTTGTTTAAATAATTCGTAATATAAAGTATTATAGTTGAGAAAAATTTTTGTCTTAAGTCTTCTAAAAATTTTGTCTAAAATTGTTGGCTGCATAAATATTTGTTATGTTCACTGTTCGAGTGCTGAACACTGACTGAAACAATTTTTTGTGTGCACTTTCTCAAGTACTAATGACAACAATGCTTTTTAAGTTATGAAAAATTTTGGTTTAAATTATAGATAGCATTGTTAGCTGAGAACATTTAATTGTATTACAGTCTTTATTATTATTTTCTAAACTATATTATCTCAACAATTGTAATCTTTAGCCTTTCATAAATACTTTAATGCCATATGTAGTGTTGTTTTACTTTTTCTCAAGTAAAAGAAAAAGTAAAATTTTTTTCTTTTTCTTTTACTTGAGAAAAAGAAAAAGACAAGTAAAATAAAAATAATTTAAAAAAAAAATACAAGTAAAATAAAAATAAATTTCAAAAGAAATAGAAAAATACAAGTAAAATTATTATTAATTTTGAAAGAAAAAGTAAAAGTAAAATTACATATTTAGAAGTAAAAGTAAAATTAAATAAAGAAAAAGTAAAAT
>JAQIVF010000687.1:0-19181 GCA_034698365.1 Steganacarus magnus
GTGAAACGAGAATTAGACGCTCTTCTCAAATGCTATTTCAAGTTTATAGTTGATGTGTATTTTGTGGTCAGTTTTGACAAAAGTGAAAACTATTACTTTATTCTTGAGTTGGCGGACGAAAATTTGGATCAATATTTGAGTAGATGTGAAATAAGTAAGAAAAAGGTAGAAGAAGTGCGCGCAAAAGAGTGGATCGGTTCACTTGCATCTGCTGTAAAATATTTGCACGAAAATGGTATTTGCCATAAAAATATCAAACTATCGAATATATTGATATTTACCGGCAGTGATCAGCATCACACCGTTAAATTGGCTGATTTTGTTTGCGCTAGGATTTTTGATACTAATAAACTGAAAGACACGAAAAGTGCCAAATTCGAGGATAACTGCAACGGAGATGTAATAGACTTGTATATGGTTACCACTGAAATCTTGAATCAAACGCATTTAGATACAGATGCGATTCTCGTTTATGAAGTAATGCGTCAATTGGTTGGATCCGGTTTCGATTCAAGAACTATATTGAAATCATTGTTGACACAGAAAAGATGGCCATTCAAAATCAATACTTAACACAACACAGTATTGTTTGCGATATCAAATATATAGTTACAAAGTTATTATTTATATAATAGTTCTTTATAAATGTAGATTTTATATTTGTATTATCAATAAAAAATCAATATAGAAATTTATTCTTCCTTTTTTTATGTAACTGAAGAATTTTTAAATAAACCTTACATAATAATCTTTTGTTTTTGATATACCTCTATATATATATGCCGGTAATTAAGATGTTTAAACTACAAATCAGTGTGGATGTGGATAATAAGTTCAAACTGCAATATTTAAGAAATATTACTCAAAAAATATATCAGAAATTAAAAGCTATGACAATGAACGCACATAAATTAAAATTAAACAACAAAGTCTGCCCAAAAGAAGTCATCGGGATATTTACAACGAAATTATGTGTCTAATTATTTATGTGGTTTATCATATCTAATGCTATTATTATTGACAAACAATGTTTTATTTGCTCTCAATGAGATCACGATATTTTTAAATCCATGTTTAATAAAGATAATTATCATTCTATTTATATACATTATAATACAGTATTTATAATGACTGATTAATTTAACCAAAATGTTTATTAAAACATCATTAAATTTTAGGATCGTTTTACTCAATCATAATTAAAATAAAATTATTTTAATCAAAAAAGGTATTTTAATGCAATCATCAAAGTATTTAAATCCTTTTTTTAGATTAAAGTGATTTTCACCAAAATAAACAAATCGTTACTCTAATTAAGAATTAAGCTAATGCTGGCATCAATGCGTTTATTGACGCTTTCGTCAAAAGTGAAATACTGCCGTAATTAACTAATTTTAATGTTCTGTTTTTAAAACCCAAGCTTCTGTAGTTTCGGGTAATAAATTAGACCACAAAATCACTCATAAAAATTCATACATGCGTTTCGTATTTTTCGTTTTTGGTCATTTAGTCTTGAAATCTGTAATTTTGATCAATCTGGCGCTGAGAGAGCGAGTGAGAGAGTCGATGAGGGAGAGAGGGAGAGAGAGAGGGAGAGAGACTTTAAAAAAGTATTTTATATTTATGTTTCTTTCGAAAAAAAACTCTTAAAACCTGCAAAAAACTATAACGATTTGATCTTATTAACTAAATCCTCGTTAAATGTTATCTACAGTCATCATTATATTTCATACGTTAATTGGTTCAACTGTAGGCTGAAATTCTTTAAATAAAAAGTACTGTACACTCCATTTCACATTTTCACTCTTTTCATATATTTATAATGAGATTTTTGTCTCACTGATCAAAGTGCGCGTATAATTGATTTGTTTTGATACATAATAACAATTAGTTATACTTTAGTTATTAAATCCTACACATATTCAAACAAAAAGAAATTTAATTCAGTTTTTTTCTTCAAAAACCAAATCCAAAAAAAAGAAAAAATTAATAATTTACAAATCACTTTTTTGTTCTCATTTTTGAAAAATCATTTAATCATTTTATTATTAATAATATTCTAATAAATACGTATATACATATAAGTTTCTCTCTCTCTCTCTCTCTCCCTCTCTAACTGTTATCCTTTTCAAGGATTATGTGTTCAAAAGCGCGCACACATAACTCATTGTCTGAAACAAATGGCATAGAATTTCCAAAAAAGCCTTTAAGCCTTAAAATGTTGAAAATGTTGTTTGACTCTTGAGGAGAGACTGATTTCTTTTTTGACTTTTCGTTTGCAAAAAAATATGTATCGTTTTTTTAAAAAAACCTAAGCTTACATATTAATTTAGATAAGATAAAAATAAGAATTATAATTTATTAATAAATTAATACAAAAAGTTTTCTATAATCCTTTAAACAGACTTACAGAGTTTTTTTTTGTCATTATATATTTATTATCGCTTTTACATATTTTAAAATTCTTCTACCATATTATCTAATGCCACTGTATTTATGAAATCAAATATTAAACAGTGAAAGAAATAAACATTTTTCTTTAGTAGTTAATTATTACTATTACTTTTTTTGCATAACATTTTTGTAGAACGCATTAAGAGATAATAAAAATTTTAAGCCTAAGACCACAATAGTGGGTAACGTTTTTCTCAGGGTTTTAACGACATAATTAAGATAATGGTCAGACAATAAGGGAAAACACAATTATTTTTGCAATTTAGCGTTTATGCCCACACAGTGTATTATAGTAACTGGTAGTAGAAGTAGTAGTGGTGTATCGCGTAAAAGGTATTTCCAGTAATAATTATGTGCAAATAACGCTATAATAATTTAGTTATTGTTTTGATACACTTATGGCACGAGACTATATCAACATCGCATTTCAATTGTGTGGTAAACAAGTTTATTATGTCTAAATCGCAGCGCGGGATAATAAAATTAGTTGAAAATATAGTAATTAATTTAATTGCAAATTGAATTGCAAAACTCAAAGCACAGCACACACATCGAAAATAATAATAATTTTGAAAATTTATTGTCACAATTATGATTAAATTATAATGTACATACAATTTGTGTGTGTGGTTTGTTTTTGTTAGATTCATTAAATTGCGTTTATTATTATTATTATTATTATTTTTGTTACCAAAAAAAAAAATCTTTATATCATCAATATTTTTGTCAATCTAATAAATAGCTCCAATTTAATGAACAAAAAATTGGATTATATTTCGACATATCATTATTTTTTTACAGATACTATAATAATACTTCGCATAACTCGATAAGATATCGCAAACAAATCTACAATGCATTGGCATGTCATCTCTTTTTTCTTATGAATCTATTATAATATTGGTTGTGATGTTGCAATAAAATCATAATAATAATACTAACTTATAGCTGAGTTTTTTCCACGAATCTATAATTATAATACTTCCTGGAATATGAGAAAGCTATTATTAGAAAAGAGATAATAGAAGTTATACTAGCAGTTAAAGAAGTTATAGTAAGCTTTTTAGAAGTTTTTTTATATAACAACATATATTGATAACAAAAAAAATAGGACAATATAAATATATAATTGGCTGTCGAATGAAAACATCGCTTTCCTCGATGTGTTACGTAAGTCGAAAAAAAATCGCTTATATTGTGGTGAGAGAGAGAGAGAGAGAGAGAGAGAGAATAGTTTTTTCTTTCAATATAGACAAAACAGTTCGGCTAAACAAACTGTTATGACATTGATTTTTTGTTCAAAGAAAAAAAAATTGCATTACAAGCGCACATTATTGATAGCGATGCGGTGACCAACTTCTTTCAACGAAAAAAAAATTATTCTTAGATCCAAAAATTAGATAACAAATAGGAGCACTTAATTTGGCTTTAAACCTGAATAATATGGCGAACCATAAGTTGATTTATATGAGAGTGCGAGCGCTCGCACAGCCAAACGAAATTATTGTTTTCTTTTAGAAACCCTCCGGCAGTTTCGAAGTCTATTTTTTTGCTTCACTGTATATTATTATTATTTGTTATTTATATTATTATTATCAATAGTTGCGGATAACTAATACTGTAATATTTTCTTTAGGGAATTAGGCTTCGTTACACTTTTAATGTCTTTTTTCTTTTGCTTTTCGATAATAAATATTAAACCATTGATTGCATGCGTTCGGAAATTATTTGCGTTTTTCAGTTTTACGCGCACATATTAATTTTTCAGTGTAATAGATTATTTCATTATATGGGCTTTTTCTTTAGAAATAATAACTTTTTCCTTAATAATTTCTGAAATTAAAAAGTCTAACTTTTAATCTATATATTAAGAAAAATGTAATTTATATAATGATCGACAAACACAGAAGTTTAATAGAAAGTTCACTGCAAAAATACGGTTTGGTTTCGTGCTGCACATAAAAAGTCAAAAATATTATTACATTTTGCCCATTAATTGAAAAATAGCAATAAAAAATAGGCTTTTAATTTTTACTCTCCTTTTGATTTAGCGACCACTTAATGATTTAATGTATTTTGTTGTTTCTTTTTGTTCTGTGCTCATCTTTTATAACCGAAAGTAATTAAATGAAACGAGATTTATTTGGTTTTCGCTGTAAAAACTTTAAACTACCAAACTATTTGGATAAAAAATTTTTCTCGTTAACAACAAAAACATTTAGTTTTGCGTACTCAAAGCAATATTATTTCGAAACTCTTATGATATAATTTATTTCGAAAAAGTTATCGATAAATCTATAATTAGATGTATCGATTTATTGATCGTGTTTCATGAATGATTTTTTGCAATTTTAAATAGAAATCTGTTTATAAATCTATATTAAAATTTGAAATTCTTATTATTAGCATTTTGTGCCAATATTTCCTCGTCTCATTGCACCATAGCTTAAAATGTTTTTTCAATATTACTGCAAATGTCGGTTGTATCAAAAATTATTATAGTTCGAGCACTAAATAACCGTTTAATCGACTAATTTTATGCTTAAACTAAATTTAAAATTTGAAAATTTATTTAATCTGTAAAAAATAAAATAAAAACAAAATCCTCCGCAAATTTTTCCGGCAAAAATCTTTTGGTACGATTTGCTTCGAAATGTTTGCCTAATAATTTATGACTAATGTGTGGTCTCAGAGAATGAAGAATTTTTTTGTTCTGTGGTTAAACGAAAAATGTTTTGATAATATTTACCATGACAGACACTTAGAACGCATTAATATTGTAGATTTAAGAGCTTTAATATGATACTAATTTATTCTGGAGTTTACAATCAATAAACAATGGCAGATAATGCTGTAAGTGTATTGACTTATACAATGATATAACTCTAATGGTCACGAGTGCATGTTGTTGTCATAATGCATTTTTTCAATTGCATTAATATTCATGAATCTCTCTCTCTCTCTCTCTCCGCGCACACATACACATACACACACACCACACACACAATTTTAATCCCACGAAATTGTTTTTTGCTCTTCTTTGGCTGTGTTTCAAAGCTCATATCATATCTCACAGTCTCCAGTGTTATAAATTTGTGTGTTCACTGTTATGTATATTTTTTTTATTATTTTAGTGTATGTGTAGCTTATTTTAAAACTGCACGGTTTGTTCGGTATCATCTCATTTCGTATTATCATAAAACAATTGCGAAATATGAATGCGCTTTTGCGCACATCTTCTTTATTCTCTCAAATATAATAGAAAACGTGAACAAAGTTTGGGCATTAAAATCAAAATAATTCATAAGCAATTTTTCATTCACTGATTTTTATGCTTTAAGGGTCTGGTATTCACATGAATCTCGTATAAACACATATAATTTTAAATTTTTTTACTTCTCTTCTTTTAAACATTTTGGCTTATATTCTTTGGCAGAGAGAAAAAAAACTATAGTGTTAAGTTAAACTTTAGTTAATACTATAGCTTATAATTTTCCATTTCGATCATTAGAATTGTTTAATAGTACAGTGTGTCCCAAGCATCGAAATAATAGCAGAGTTTATTTAAACATTTCTTATTACAATACTCTGGATTAAATATTTTATTATTTATGTTAAAATACTCGCGTAACTCACCTAAAAATTCAACAAAACAATGAAACATAATACATTATCTAGTAAATTATTTTATTAATTTTTACTTTTCGTAGTGTAAAAAGGAGCGATTAGCGAACACCTTGGAACGCCGTGTTTGCGTAGATAATAATAATAGTAGTAAATATCCTATTGTTTAATAGTTAGTATAATAATACGCAAAAAAATAATAAATGGTTTCTCACTTAACATATAATTCATGCTATAAAAAACATTATTTTTTCACGACTCATTTAGCATATTAACTCTTGCGAAAAAAAAGTCTGTATAGTTATAGTTAAGTCTTTTTTTGAGAAAAATTAATAAATTTCTGCCCAAAAAAAACTACCGGTTAAGTGAATATATTTGATTTTTGCATTAGAATAGTAGAATATATATTCAAAATTATAATTATCTTCTAATACGTAACAACAAAAATTATTAATTATCCGATATTGTAATAAATGAAGAATTTTGCAAAACAAAACGGCATTCTTGTTAGTGTTTGGTGTCTGACAACCAAAATGGTAAAAGAGAGGGAGAGAGAGAGAATAATTACAAACATAATAAATAGCGTAACAATTTTTTTCGTAACAGGCCTTTAAGAATAAATTAGACAACACACACAGAATACGCCACAAGTACCACAAGTTTTGTAGTGTATGTATATATATATATATATATATCTATGCATGTATGTATGCGAGCATATGTGTGTAGCGTACACTGTAGTGCTATTAACAATTCATGGCTTAAGCAAAACCCATATATAGAGAGATAGGAAGTAATTATGATGGCTTAAAATATTAATAATTCATTTGCAGCGTTCACTTTTAATATAATAGCACGCCTTCAAAAAGCGCATACAGAAAACTCTTCAAGCATTTTAATCAATTATAAATTATTTTTGTTATCTGGTTTGTGCTCAAAAACAATTAAACTAAACGTGAGATACGCCTTCCATTGCATTCATCTTCGCTATTAATTGTTTATATTGTACTTTTTTATTTGCGCTTTTGTGTGAAGTTAATTAACTTGATAATTATGCTTCACTTAAAAAAACTTCGCTTATTTCTTAAATACGCATTTGGTTTTTGTTTGTTACTTTTGCTAAATTTTTTTCTATATTTTGCTATATTTTATGATTATAATTAGCTATATTCTCGGTTTTAAGCAATATTAATTAGGTTCGGAAATTTAATCACATTTTAAGTACATTTTTTCAAATCTCTTTTTTTATGATGATAAAAATAAAATTTTTACTTTCACCATTTTTATGGCTAAAATAAACTAATAAATAATTAAAATGTGTTGTCAAGCTTATTCTAATATATATATATTTAGTATTACTGTAGTCTAAATGCATAGGCATTCAAAATGTGCCAAAGTTTTCAAAGAGTGAGCGATAATAACTTCAACAAATATGTTTTACATTCAATCAACGAGCAAATTAAGACCTTATTTAAAATATACTTTGGTTTAGTGCGAGCATTTTTGTTAATATTTATGAAGATAAAAAGATGATACACAATTTTTTTCAGAATATAAATTTTAATATTAATGTATCACACGATTAATGATTTCATATCTCACGATTTGTATAGGAAATGTAAACGTTTTTTAATGTTATTTAATGCTAGCTTAATATTATACCGTAAGTTAGCCGCGATTGTAAATACATATATCACAAAAGACCTAGACTTTACTTAAGATTTAATGCGAAGTTAGAAACATTGGCACTCTTAAAATTTTAAAATTTTCAGTTAATCCGAAATCATAACACAAATAGAGATCAAATGTAAGCAAAGAGTTATTGTGTCATCACAACAGGGTTCTCATCTTTTAAATTAAAATAAAAAACAAAAAGAAAAACGTTAACCACATAAAGTTTGATTGAAATTAATTTAAATTTACAGCAATAATAAATATGCAAAATCAATGATTTGCGCAACAAAAAAAGTTTTCGCATTAAATTTTTAAATATTAATGAATTAATTGATTTGAAATCATTATTATGAAAAAATATTTTAAAAATTAATCACGATATTTTCATTTAATGACTCAATTAAAGCCCATTAGAACCCCATTAAACGAGTACTTAGTTCGGTTTGAAGCTGTTTTAAATGTCAGTGCAATGTATTTAATATTTATATATGGGATTTTAGAAAAAGTGCAACAAAAAAATTTAAGCACTCGCCAATGTTTGGGAAGCATTCGCCAAAACTAGCATTATTAGTATTTATTAATGACATTTGATGGCAAAAATTCGAACATTTTACGGTTCATTATTGATGCTACTCGTTATTTATCGAGGTATTACCGGTAAAAATAATCGACATAAATTAAAGAATTAGAAAACACGCACTCATTATAACGTTATTAGCTATTTCCTTAATATTTATTGCAAAATTTTAATACTGTAGTTAACGGGTTTTGCTTTTAATTAGTTTAATTTATTTAAAAAACCATTTTTTTGAAAGAATTATAAAATTTTTAAATAAAATTGTATAAAATTTTTTTTTAAATTTTTCTAAAATAATAGAATGTAGGTTTTTATTTGACGTAGGAATTATAATTATTTAACTTAATTTTGTAGTAAAAAAATTTACTTGAATTCCTTGCTTACTATTTTGCACATACCTTGGGGTTTATTAGGTGAGTTCTATTGACTATTCAAACTAGATAAGCATAGATTAAAAAATCTTTTATATTATAATTATAATAAAATTATATTAACAAATGGTTATTTTTTAAAGATTGAAAGCCCGATCAAATAAACTATGTCGGAGGGACCGCTGGGGTCCGTAAAATTATGGGCTCGTTTAGAGGTCCAATCTGGACAATACATTAAAAAGCACAGTAACGAAAGTGACCAACTGACCCGGTTTTGTTTGGATAGTCCAAGAGTTTAAGACTTTGCCATTCAACTTTTCCAAAGATATGCATTAAATGACTTTTTCACACACCGAAAATTCACACACCTAACTATGAGAGATGTTGTTTGACTGTTGGTAATAGTAATAGTGATAATTGGTGGGTTAAAGGTGGAATATTTTCCCAAAATCTACCGTATCCGTGGGTAATTTATCAATATTTGGAATATTTTGGTGAGTTTATTAATTAAATATTAAATTTAATTACATTAATGAGTTACATTTGTAAGTTACATAGCAATGTTACCGATTTCACAGTGCTGGTTACCCTATTACATCACTCATAAACCCTTAGGGTGGAAATTGTGACAAAATATTTCATCTAACATTGCCAACATTTTATTGACTCTACTAATAGACTTATAAGGTGCGCATTATTGAGTGGCGAGTGTGTCAAAATTTAATAATTTTCTGAGGGTCTACAATCAACTCGAAACCCCGCGCTAACTTATTTATTTGCCTAATTATACTGTATATACCATAAAATTTATTTTTAATTAAATTTCAAAATTAAGGCTTAGTCATTTTATAATTTTATTTTATTTTATACATAATTGTATTTTAATTGTTTTAGACATAGAATTACAAATCAACATTTATTTAACAATAAATTTAACTTTTAAATTAACCAATGTGTTGCACTATTTTAATAAATTTCAATAATCACTATTTAATATTTAAAAAAATGGTCGCACCATTTCTTTTCGTTACGTACACCTACTACGAAATTGCGCTGTGATTCAATATTTAATTTTTTAAATGTGGCCTAATATGGTTTTACTTTAATCTTTTAAGCTTTAAATACTGAAAAACATTGTTATTCATTGTTGTATCCTACTTATGATATATAAGATAAAAGGTCTTTCACTGTTGTAGGAGATCTTGAGGACTACTTTTGAGAAAACCTGTGGCAAACATGTTAAATAATGTTATAGTAACGGATATATTCTATACAATGTTTTATTTTAAAGAACAGGTAATCTCTAGCGATGAAAGGTAAACGGCCTAATGTTTCGCGTGCCTAAATCTAAGAAATGAAGTAACAGGTATTTATCTAGTAATAATTATAATTTATAATTAAACAATATAATGATATTAATGATATAATAAAAGAGAATGATATAAATTGAGCCAATGTTTGTGTTCATCATTTTATTTTGTACATCTATTTAACACGGAAAAAAAGTTTTCCTAAACTTTTGCTAAGGTTTTAGGGGTAAGAGATTCAATAATTTATTGATTAAGGAGGTAAATATATGATAATAAAAATGTTTATTTGTCATGTTTCATATTATTCTTTCAGAGACAAATTGAGATTTTGTTTTTTTTAAATATATGGCACAAAACACAAGATTTTTTTAAATCATTTTTTTCCAGATTTATTTTCTGTTAAACGAAAAAGAAAAAATCACTTTCTTATTGAATTAGCATTTCGGAAATTAGGTTTGAGAAATGTATATACGAAATAAATTTTCACTTGAATTATATGTTACACTAAAAGAATAATTACTTTAAAAATATGAACAATTTTGGCGCTGAATGAGAATTCATCGAATCGTAATTTTTTTTATTACTATTAATACAACTTAATAACATTTTATTTATAATTGAAAATTAACCAAAATTTGCGATATTTATACTTTTTTGTCAGATTTGCATCTCAGACTAGATTTAACACATATTTATCGCTTTTTATTCGCATCAATTGTTATCTCAATGCAACGCTGACTAGAATTATAGTCGCTTTCATTTAGCAAACTTAAAAACTATATTGCAATAAATATGTTTTCTTTAATAATCAGCGATTGGTTTACAGTTCACTACTGAAAGTGAAAACAATTTGCGCTCAAGTGGTTAATTCACTTGATGCTGGTGTCCACGTCGTCCATATTATCCAAATCATCCATTTTAGGACTCGCCGAGTAGTCTCTAGGCGTTGATGGCGGAGAAGACTTGTCATCGATGCTGAATGAGGATCCGGGAGAGTGATCGAGATAATCGGATGCGTTCGAAGCATTGCCGTCACTGCTCGATGGAAACAACGCATTACCATTCGCTGTCGTCACTGAGTGTGGGTCTAATGGGTCAAAGTTTGATCCGCTGTGAAACCTTTATAAACAAATATTCGTTCATTTTTATAACGAATCGATTCAAAATAATTCATAAAAGTTCAGTTAGAGCTTAGAAATCATAATCAGAAAAAGTAGCGCTGATTTTTTATTATATCTTTAAAAATTAGTCTAATGCTCAGCGAAATGATTTGAATAGCGAGCCAAACAAAACTTTAATAGTTGTATTAATTAATGGTTAAAACAAAATTTTAACTTATTTCCGAATATTTTGTTAACAAATAATTTCAATATTATTTAATTTTAGAAATAAAATCTAAATGAATATTTACCATAAATTTTTCATTTCTTGTCTCCTATGTCTCATTAATTGTTTATATTCCGAAATCCTTAACTTCTTTCCATCGACAATGCAAGTTCTTTTAGGTCGCGGACGATACCTATAATCGGGATGTTCTTCCATATGAAGCTTCGATAGTCTTGACTGTTCCTCATAATATGGCTGTTTCTCAGAATTGGTCATTGCTTTCCATCGCGCACCTAAAAGTGTATCAATATTTATAATTTATAAATTATCTTAAAATTATCTTTAAATTTACTTTGCTATAGAAATACTAACCTAATATTTTCGATATATTCGAGTTATGCATATCAGGACAAGCCTTTAATATTTTTCTGCGTTCGTCTTTCGCCCAAACCATGAACGCATTCATCGGTCTCTTAACATGAGGTCTGCCCTCTTGATCCCTTTTCTGCTGACGAATTATTTTAGCGCCAAGTATTTTATCTGAACATAAACAATGCATACGATAAAAGATGAAAGATTGTGAGGTTGCATATCTAATTTGAATGTTTTGAACATCACTTACTCTGACACGTCACTATTGTCTCCGTATTATTGCGATCTTTTTGAGAGTTGTGAGAATTTGCTGTTAGTTTTTCGCTATTTGTATCAAAAGTTGGAACATTAACATTTGATGTCTGCATCATTTTGCTCATGTCTGGCAATAACAGTGGACCAAATGGATTGAATGACATTTGTTGATGAAGCGATTTCGAGGAACACATGAAATTTGAAAAGCCATTTGTGGCTATACTTGTAGCGAATGCTGGTTGTGATCCAGTGAATGAAGTGACGGGTGAAGATATCACCGGAGATGGCTTTGGAGATGGCTTTGATTTGGAAAGATTGAGTGGCGCGTCACCAATCATACTATTATTTTCGTTATTATTGCAAACGCTTCCACTGTTCGTACTATTATTTATTAAATTAACCGCTGAAGTACCGCCAGTTTGTTGACGATTTTTCGTGGAAAGATCTGCGGGCAGTGGCAGATCATTATAAGGTAATTGCTTTGACGGCAAACTGCTATCCGTCAAAACGTTTGACAAATGCGTTGCTGACTGTTGTGGTGCTTCGGTTTTATAGTTATTATTATTATGGTATAGCGATCGCGATGTTGGAGGCTTTGTACCTGTTGGTGGTGCTAATGGTTCTGAATGTGGAAAATGTGAGACCGCTTTGTTTTGGCACATTTGACTCAATAGACTCGCGTCAATGTACGGCACTCGGTGTGCGTCCGCAGACAACTTAAGTGATTCATCACTATATGGTGGAAATATGACTTGAGTGGCAGCCATTTGTGCCGCTTGTGGGCCCAGAAAATTAGGCATCAGTTTAGCCATACACAGAATATTTAGTTGCGCCTATAGATTACGGTCATAATCAAATAATCATATAAATATAAGCCTAGTTATCGTGTATATAAAAAAATTTCATTCTAAGACATTAACATTAACGCTTAATATTAAGACATTAACATTTCTGGTTTTAGAGCGAACCGTATATTACGCACTAAACTACTAATATCTCTGCAGTATAAATCAAGTGTAACTGTGACTAAAATTTATTTTTTTAAAAGAATTTTTATCGACATCGCATATAAAGAATAATTAGACAGTTATTGTCGAGAGAATGCGAAACATATTTTTGATACATTTACGGCGAGATTAAGTCTCTTAAGAGAGTAAAGAAACGTAAGCATACCTGAAGTTCGTGTATTTTGTGTTCTTGCATCATAAGCTGCTCGCTCTGTCTCTTTATCCTCTCTGATTGTTGTCTGTGTAACTCAGCAGTCAATTGTGATGACGATTCTATGTTTGACTGTAATCATAAAAAAGTTAAAAATAAATTTTAGTTTCAAAGAAGTGTACGATAAACGAAACGAGAAACACAAATAAATGTTTTTAGTTTTTTATTACTGAATTCAACTGGTATTTTGAAAAAAGTATAAAAGTAGAAATTTAAAATAAACAAGAAATTAGCGAGTTTTTTTTAAAAAAATACAACTCTAATTCAATTATCCTCTAAACACAGAAAAAAAAAACAATAACATTTAAGTGCACTGTTTTAAAGAAAATAATTATCTATAAAATAGAGTGACTGGCACTCTAACACCTTATCCTAGTGAAACAGTTTAATGCATAAAAGAATGGGAGTTTCAAGCCTTATTTTACTTTATTTAAGAATTTTTTTTGCGTTTATTACCAAATCGACACATTTTTTTCGCAACACACTCTCGTCTCAATAATAATAAAAAAACAAAACAAAAGAAAATTAGATAAAATTTTCTTTGAATGTTACATTAGCTTTTGTGTTTGCACTCAACAAAAAAATAATTGTGCATTGAATTTTTTAGATTTCGCATCATTTTATAGTTTTTACTTAGAAAAGTAAAACTAATGAATTAATTTTACTAAGAAATTATTTTTTTATAAAAAAATATATATACAATCGCATACAATGCTCAATGATTCTAAAGTAGAGTGCCGTAATTGAAACAAAAAAAATCGCAAACTAAGTCTAATTGTTGAGAGCTTAAAGCCTGTTGGGAATATAGCGCAGTGAACAAGTGAGGCAACAATTCGCTTAAATAGATATAGTTTTCTGACTATAAAAAAACCATTGTTTTGTTACTGTATTATAGAAACAATAATAGTATGGTAGTGTATAACACGCATAACTGTTAGCGGAACACTATATTGGATGAATTTAAAGTAGAGTACGTTATTAACTCATTCTTCACTTTCTATGCATTTATTAGCTGTCGCTTCTCTTTGATAACTATGTTAACTTTTTTTTGAACTAATATTACTGTGAAAAAAATAAGCTAATGTCTTATTTACATTCTGTTTGTGAATATGAAGAAGTGCCGCATTTTATTTATAATGAATTGGGCACTGATTTAATATCATCTCTCATCTTAACATCAAAATCTCTCTCTCTCTCTCTCTCTCTCTCTCTCTCTCTCTCTCATCACTTATCTAATACAACTAGTGAGGTACATTCGAGATTCAAACTGAAGCTTTGCTGGCTTAAAAAATTTGAATATTTGTTTGATATAAAACGAACTAAATTTGTTTGAAGGATTTCGAAAAGCCATCTATTAAGCAAAAAATTTTGAAGCGACTAATGTTTAAATGAATATTAACAAAAACTAGGCTTCTATGAGAGTTCAAGTTTGAAAATAATAAACCGAGAGCAACTCAACTCCCAGCTCAGCTCAGCTCAAGGCTCTGCCATATGAACATCACTAAATTTGTGCGATGCTCTTAACGTGTATTAGTAATGCATGTTTTAAATGATTTGTATTATCATTAATAGCAAAAAAAACTCAAAAAAGCAATTCAAACAAATACACACAAATATAAAATGCGTTACGCTATCGGTGTAATTATATGAGAGATGAATTAATAATGAGTAGAGACCAAATCATTTCACAATCACATATCGGTCTCTTCTATTTATATATAAATTCGTTGAAATCTTTAAGAAAAATATTTCCTAATACTGTAGTGAATATATGTATATTTAATATTCTTCACTTTAAAAACACTCGTAAAATTTAATGCGAAAAAACAAAGTAATTAAAAATGCTAATAAATATTTCAATTGAATTGAAACATCAGTTTTCATAATAAACAGTTTTGAAATCAATATCGAAAATTTAATAAACTTATAAAAAGGATTTTAAATGGATTTTTTTTTCGCATAAAATAGAAATTAAAAAAAAAATACTTCATATGTGATGCAAGCAATAAAAATTCTTTGGGTTAATTTTTTCCGCTAAAGGAATTCTTTAATATCAATAAAGATAAAACGTTTAGATTTCGGAATGTGTCTGATAATAATTATATAATTTTTGTTTCACTTAATTTAGTTTATTGTTAACAAATTTTTAACCAATGAATTCATTTTCGTTCAGTCATACTCTATTGATTAAAAAAATGCAATTATAGAGTAAATTGTACGGATAAAAATACAAAATTAAATGAATACATTTGTGAAGCAATGAATTATGAAATATATATTATAATAAAATCATAAATAATTTTCAGCAATTTATGTCTCTTTAAGAAAAAAATAATTACATGCTGTATTAGCCATAAATTTTAATTGTATTTTCCCCGTTTTTTTTGTGTGTGTGTGCCTTTAAAACATAAATACTATGAGCTAAAAAAATTACGAGCTAATTGCAGACTCATTTCTTTACTAAATAAAATACTTATTAAGATTAAGAGAATTCCGCAAATATTTAAAAAGATTTTCACTTCCGTCACGTTTTTCAACCAAAAAAAGAGATCATTTAAAGTTGAACACAGTGTAATCTCTGATGCGTCTGCTGGCGCTTCATTTATTTGTTATGCAGTATTTTTCGGAGGCTCTCTCTCTCTCTCTCTCTCTCTCTCTCTCTAGTTGTTATTATTGCTTCTAATAAGTTTTATTGGATTTTTATATACTCTTTTCTATAAATATATATTTACCTCTAACAGGATTAACTTTTTAACTTTTTTCTTTTGCTCAGAAACACACACAGAAGCATTTATTGCGAAATATGCGGTAGTAGTACTAGTGGTAGTAACGGGCACTGATTTCATACACCGTTCGCTACTATTATTATTATTATTACCGCTATTGCTTTATGAAATATAGATGCATTTAGTAATAAGCGATGTAATCATAATAAATGGCTTTAAGCAAAAATGCGTTCTATATTTAATATTATGTGACATTAATACTAAGCTCTAGTTTATGCAACGAGAATTATACTGTTTTGAGGAGCAAAACACCACTCAAAGTGTAGTTTTAGCATTTATACCGCAATCATTTTATATAAAATTGCCCAAAAAAGTAAAGATCGGGTAAATTGTTAAGAAAAATGGTTTTTTATTAGCTTTTATGTTTATGTTATAGGATTATAATAGCACTTTAGCAATAAATGCGCGTTTGTTCGTGTCTTATTAAATAATTGATAACTTTATAGTTTTGTTTGAACACTTTTCACTTTCGGACAAAACTCTGAGATATCAATTTGACATCTCGTCTGCCTGTAACGCAATCGAATCGAATTTTAATGCTATACAGTAATAATTGAACCTAATATATTGCTGGCTTAACATTTTAACGGAAAAGTGTCAATAAATTAAAGTTATTAGTATAAGAAAAAAAGACATACATATTTAGCACTGGTGACAACAGCGGTGGTATCGCTGCCATAACTACGCACAGACGCTTCTTCGTCGTCCTCGTCGTCGTCATTGTCGGCCTCATCACCGCTTTCCGCCGATGACGTCATATGTTTGTCATGATGATTGTCGTTGATTACGTACTGCTGCTTAGCATCGATCTTCATTAACTTTTCTGGCGTTGTGTCATCAATTTCTGGTGATGACGACGATATTTTATAGGGCGCTGATTTACGTTTCGCTGACATTATTTCAGTGATACACTGCTACCGTTCAAACCTTAAAAATAAATTTACAAAACTAAACTAAAGTAACCCAAACATCATTATTCGTGAGTGGTTTATGTGCCAAAAATAGTTAGTTGTGCTTTACCAGCATTTTTTTGCATTGTATTCAATCTATAGTTATATATCTATAATCCGATATTAAATTGAATCTTAACACTTAGTGAGGATTAACTTACAAAACTAGATTATTGTCTAGACTGTATTATTGTCGTGTTGTATTTTTAAACAGAAAAGATTTTCTTCCCCCTTATCAATGCTAAGGGAAAATCGAAAATAAAGAGATTATTAAGATATTATCGCTTAATTAATAATATTGAAACCTTAAAAAATTAAAATCTTAAATACAGACAAAGGGGATTACAACGTTGAAAGATAAATTTTATAACAAGAAAATGCGGTCGTATATTATCGTTTTCTTGTTATAAAATTTAATAAAGCATTTTCATTTGTAATTATTCACAAACAATTCCCAAAATTAGTTTTTTAGCTCATGTGTTACCCAATGAACTTCTCTAACTACAATTTTTCAACTAATCCCTACAACGTTAACTCTAACATATTCCAGTAAACTTTATTCTATGCACTGACACATAATTAAAAATTAAAAAACATGTAATTTTAATTATTTTGCAACTATATTGTTGCTGAAATGTTTCTTCGAGATCAAGATTTTGAATAATTAACGCTTTCGGTTTGTACCTGTCTTATCAGTAAAACGCTTGCATTTTACAACAATCTTCATTTTTGAGGAACAATTACTGTCAGAAATTGCAAGATAAGCAAATTTTAATTAAATACCACTATTACTAAATTGTTTCTTAATTCATGATAGATGAATTTTGAGCGCGTTTCTTGGAATAATGCATGCATTCAACACATAAGTGTTGTCTGTGTTAAAAAAAAAAGAGAGAGAGAGAGAGAGAGAGAGTGTGTGTGTGTGTGTGTGTGAGAGAGAGAGAGAGAGAGAGATAGAGAGAGAGAGAGAGAGAGAGAGAGAGTATGTGAATCAATTACGAAAGGACCGAATGAGTGCGAGAGAGAGAGTGTGTGTGTTAATGCATTTGGCGACATGTGTTAGTAACAGTTGATGCGTAAATTTTGTATAATTTTGGTGTAATAAACAATATATTAGATGCCTTTCTTTATAAATATGTAATTGTGACTCAAACCCTGCCATACAATCCATTTTCAATTATGGTTTTTGTTCATTTCTAGAAAAAACTGACTTGTTTTTCGCGCAGTAGTAAACAGTTAATGAAAAATTTGTTTATATTTAGTTTTTACAGATAATGTAATCTAAAATTAAAAGTTTATAATTTAGATAATTTAATAACGCGTTATTCTCTCTCGAATTCAGAGATATTTTGACTTTGCGCTAAATGTCATAACTGAGATAATTTAAAGAACAATTTATGTTTCATTTATATTTTATCATAATTTTATTTATTTATAAAAGCAAATTTTTATAACCTTACTTAAAAAAAGTAATTAAACAAAAAAGCAAAAATTGAAACACTTTGTACAGTAGTGAAATCATATTATAAGTGTGCGTACATTTCATACTAAATTTAAAAAGATAAAAATACCTAGTAATTATTATAATGTTGTGATAGAAATTTCTAACAGGTATTTCAAAATTTCTCAAAAAATGTATAAAATTTCCTAAACTCGCACTTTTTGTTTTTGAGTGGAAGTTCGCACTGCTATTGGAATTCACTGGTCTTTTGTGATCCAAAAAAATTTTTATGATCAAAAGTTATATGCAAAAAAAACTATATTCAAAAAAATGATTAATATCCACAAAAGCTTAAAATTTGTAAATGATTAGCATTATTAAACGCTGATTATTATAATTTTGAATTTTTCTATTTACGCCTTGTTTCTTTGATTATCTATAATTAAAAAGAAATTTTCTCACTTAAGATTCAAGATTATTTTGTAGATTAACAAAAATTTATTCCAAAGTTCTTTTTTTAATAATAAACAACAGATAGGTATCTTAGTTATTGTTTTCAATCTTAACAGTATATATATAAAAAAATGTGCGTAAAACTATATTATGCAAATTCCTTTGGTTGCGTGTCCTCAATATATATACTCTGGTATGACATTAAATTTTGATTAATATTTTTCGTGAAAATCTATAGCAATTATTTATATCAAATTTTTTAGGCAGAAAGATTTTTTTCTTTATTAAAATTTTCTCTGCTCTCTCTCTCTCTCTGCTCTCTCTCTCTCTCTGCTCTCTCTCTCTCTCTCTCTCTCTCTGCTCTCTCTCT
>JAQIVF010000688.1:0-19174 GCA_034698365.1 Steganacarus magnus
AAATACAAGTGAAATCAAAGTTTAAATTAAAAGCGAAAGTGAAAGTAAGTGAAATTAAAAAAGTAGAAGTTCCACAACACTAATTTAAATAAATTTGCCTAAATTATTAATGATTTCATTATAAAACAAATCGTAACGGTCATTAGTTTTGACGTTGTATAAATATTTTTAGATATATGGATGTTTATTTAATCAGTATGACGTATTTACTGTTTCAAAATTATATCAACATCCGCATTTGAAATTAACCTTCACTGTTTTAAAATAAGCAAACACATTTCAAATTCACCAAATTTGTTTTACATAATGTCAAATTCCGTTATACACAATGGCATATTCCTTTTTAAAGGATGGCATATTACGTATTAATGTTTAGGACAAAAAAGCCCAATAAACTAAATGTTCTAAAATATTTCAAAATAGCCGGATAACCGTTCTACATAAAAGAGGGAGAGTTTAAATCCAATAACTCATAGATATAAAATCAGTTTTAAAAAATAATAAAAATAATCAAATTTCAAAATTAATTTCTTTATTATAAAATTGAATAAAACTATAAATTAAAATAATATCTAAATTTATTTTTGAACAAAGTTTTTGCATAAAATAAAATGTTTGTTAAATTCAATAACTATTTTTCTTGAATAGAATATAAATAGTAGTAAAATCTAACTTAGGTAACAGAATTTAAATAAAACTTACAATTAATAATTTAATTTCTATTGTCGAAAATGAAATACATTTAAAACACATCAATATAAATATTAGTTACTATTTTAAGTGTAAATTTATAGGAATTTTTAGCTCATTTTGATTTTATATCAATGAGCTATTGGATATAAGATGTCTTTCTGTACGTCAGTCAGTACTAACCACAACATTGATTTTAATTTTAGAAAACTTTTGGTTTAAAAAATAGATACTATTAGCTGAGAAAATTTATTTATTTTTTACTTAAAAGTAAAATTTTTTTATAGAATTATATTTTTAGATGAAAAAAGTCTTGTATTAATTCATTTTCTAAACAGTATTTTTAATTTTAGAAAATTTTTTGTTTAAACAATTCGTGGAAGCAAGTTCAAGCTGAAGAGGTAATCAAACGGTTCTTCTAGTGGAAGTATCATGTAATTATTGAATTGTTAAAGAATTATTACCATTTTTAAAGAAAATTCATACGTGCGTTTTTTGCCAATGATGATGGTTTCATTTAAGTGATGAACTGTATGTTGCTGATAGTTTCAAAATGCTTTTTGTATCGTTTCTATATTTGTTATACTGATTACAATGAAATTGTAAAATTTTATGTTTAAACAATAATGTATTTAAGAGTTACATTTTAGCTGAGAAAAATTATTTAATGGTTTAGTATTTACAACTTTTTCACATTCAATTTATATAAAAATGCAATAAGGTATTTCAAAGTGAGCCATTATTAATGTTAGTTCTTGTCTATTTTTATAAACATTATTCACGCATTTTTGTTGAGTTTGTATTATTATCTTTATTAAATAAAACTGTAATAATGGCATAAAATAAATCCTTATTGAAATTTTGTATTAATTATACGGATACTTACAGTTCGGCTAATCCAACTTGATTTAAATTTTTCAGACAATAATTTATTTGGTTCACGAATGTTCACTAACTCCAGATTATTAATATCTTAAAGTTTTTCTTTTGAAGGTTTTTCACCAAAAATTATTTTATCAAATTTTAAATTTATTTTTAACTCACATTGTTTTTCTTAAAAGTTTCTAATGTTAATGAAGGAATTTTTTTGGAAATAAAAATTAATATTTAAGGTTAAGATTTTTAAATGAATTTTATATTTTATATATGAAGCATACCACTCATAAATTGATGATGGATATAAGTTTCTTAAAGTCGATCGTGCATCACAACTTTATTGGCAAGCTAGGAAAAAAGAAATACTTGCAATTATTCGTCAGATTATATTGCCTACAATATTTTTAACATTATCCGCAGCAGAAACTAAACGGAAAGAACTTTTGGTTATCCTTATTAAAAAAGTAGGTAATAAAATCATCACAGAAGAAGATACTTTTAATTTTGACTATAAGGACAAATGTGAACTAATAAGCAAAGATCCAATAACGTGTTCGCGGTACTTTGATAAAAGAATATGTGGGTTATTTCATGTTTTACATCATCCAAAATGTTCTTTTAATGAGCATACAATAAATGATACATACGTAAGAGTAGAGTTTCAACATCGAGGAAGTCCACATGTTCACTGTCTTCTTTGGTTAAACCATGCGCCAATTTACAAAAAAAGGTCAAAATTCTATTGATAGGTGCGTTCTATTTATTGACAATTATATTACAGTTTTATTATCATTTATAATCATTTATTAATTATTTTCATCATACTTGATCAGTTGTCTGTAATTACTCTGAATATTTTATTGTAAGGAATAATGTATTCAGAAATAGTTTCTTGTAAATTATCTCTAATTTTTTCTGCCGTATGCGGATATAGAAATAATTATAATCCTTATGTTATTAATATTTTATAATTTTTATTTTCATCAAAACATATGCGTTTACTCCTAAATAGGATTCACTGAGACCTTTTATAATCAAAATATCCTCACCAAGTGAAAATCATTTATCAGACCTGGCCGGTCCTCGACCTTTCAGGATTAATTCGGGCCTTAAATTTTTAACAATTTGAGAGTCTACATTATACAATAATTTAGTTTATTATTAGTGACATTTGTTTATAAGCTTAATTCGTTTCCCTTCTTTAACTGTTGTAAATTTAATTGTAGGATTTTTTAGGTTTTATTAAGGTTTAACTATGATAAGAATTTTAAAACAATAATATTATTAAACAAAATAATTACTTTACGTCATATTTGTATTTATTATAAAATACACGTGATGGTTAAAAATTAAAATACTTTAATACACAAATATTAAATGGTTAAACTTTACTCATATTTTTCTAATTATTTTTAAAACTATTTTAAATAATAATGAAAGGTTAGATTAAATAATAAAAAAATTAAAAAAATTATATATAGTTAAATATAATCCCTTTATTATTTAATCGTTTATATAAAACTATAATAAAATATTTTGATACATTTAATACATTGTTTAGTTATTAAAAAGATATTTTTAATCTGTTTTTTTCCATTATTTCAATTTTATTAGGTTTAAATGGAAAAAATTTTAGCAATTTTGTTAGTGTTGAACTCCACTCCAAATTATTAGTTAAATTATCTCTTTCATGTCCCTCATCAATTAGTCTGCTGGCCTGTAAAATTGATATACGTATAAAGGAATTATCAAAAGATAGAATAAAAAATAATACATACTTCAGTTAAAATAGTATAAAGATCATCGGACCACGCGTTTTTTACTAACATATCAGCTAACGTTTGCCCAAATATTGTTTCTTTATACCAATCCGCAAATGACACATAACCTAAAACAAAAAATTTATATTTATGTTCTTAAGTAAAATTGTCTATTTTTACCCTCAATACTTGAGTAACAAATAATAACAACCGTTTTTTTCGGCAAAGGTTTTGCTATTTTTTCTGTTTTTACTGAATAACAAATTCGATGATCTCCGAATTCTGAAAAATTTTCTGAAATATAATTTGAAATATTAAAAAAGTGATAATTGTATTAATTGTGAAAATCGATTAATGCTAAAAACACTTACTTCCACGACAAGAGTTAAAGATAAATATTTTTGGTTTGTTTTGAAGTTGTGTGCAGCGTTCATTAGCGAATATATCGGTTACTTCGCTAATGTCAATGGCTATATCATCAAAGCCGTAAATCTTATTATTATCATTTCCGTAACCTAAAAATAATAAAACAAATGCGTCGTGATTCCGGAGTTCTTCGCTTTGTGAGAATGTGAGCAAACGTGCGCGAAAATAATTCTCGTCTATATTTTTATCCATAACCACATCGAAGTGTAACTGATGGAAAATATTACGAAATCGTTGCAATTCTCGATACGTGCCAACAGTGAAATAGTTATTCACTATGTAACACAAACCTCGTGGATTTTTGTCCATCGGGTAACAGTCATCGGCAGAAACAGTTTGTTTGTGCTGTGTCTGATATAAAGTGTCGCGTTTATTGTAGAAACCGAAACTGAAGTAATGAGTGAACCCGTTTTTCGGATAGCAACGTTTAAGATCGATCATATCAATGCACGGCGGATACAGAATGAACGCGAGCTCGTCGTGTCCGGTGTGCAGCAGAATCTGTATGAATATTTGGAACTCGTTTTCGTTGTTCATATTCAAAAACTCTTGTAATATAAATGCTTTTTTCTTATCGATATCTTTCTAAAAATTAATAATTAAAATAACATAACTATTGTTCAAAAATTTGTTCTTACGCATTCATTAAAAGATTACATTATTGAGTTGAATTTTTCTTCTGAATACATTTTTTGTGCAACAACTGGAAGAAAACTAATTAACACTGGAACCAAAGTTTCTAAATTAATTAAATGTAGCAAGTTTTCCAAGTTATACGCAATCATTTGTTTGCGATCAAAACAGTTCATCAGTGCTTTACTATAAGTGTCTAACAGAATTGGAGAGTTGAAATCTTTCTGGTAGTCTGCTTATTTTGTGCTGAATAGTATCTGATATTTTTCTGTTGCGATTTCCTTAATTCTATCGTATGAATTTTCTTTTTGCGAGAAATAGACCCACGAATTCTTTACTTTCAGAATATCCCCACACGTGGGTCTTTTTATAGCAACAGTTTCGAGACAATCGGTGCATAACTTCATTAAATTCTCGTAATTACTTTTCAGAAACGCTTCAATATTTGTAGTTTCACTGCGCCATAAAACAAAAATAAAAGATAATAAATATAATCTCAATATAACCCTAATCTTATAGACTGTTTTCTAAGTTAACGTCAGATTTATTTACAATCCTAGAAACTAAAACTATTTAAAACTTAGAATTCCTAAGTTAAATTCAAAATTCGATTGATTAAGAATTTTTTCTAATTAATCCATAATTTATCCTATTAGCTTAACATATAATCATAGGCACAAACACAATTTTTAAGCTGAAAAAATTTGTAAAGAGATTTTTTATAATTTGTTTGTTCTACTAAACCTAATAAAAGTTATTTGAATTTAATTATACAACACAATATATGTATATAGCAATAAAGCTTACCGGTTAAAGTCAATATTAAATAATTCTTGCATTATAAGACCCAAACTATAAATATCAGCCTTCATGTCATACTTACCGGTATACACTTCGGGCGCGAGGTATTCCTTTTCACCAACCATTTTAGTCTTCCAGTCATTGACAAAGTCGTGATACGTTGATATACCAAAGTTTATTAGTTTAACAAACCGATTATTTTCTCCCTTAACCAGCATTATATTTTCTGGTTTCAAATCGCGGTGAAGTAACGGTTTTGGTGAGAGTGTGTGCAAGTAATTGACGCACTCTAACAGCTGGATAAATACTTCACACGCAAGACTGTAGTGACGCGAACTCATCGAATTTTTTGCTGTATTGTGGTTTAGAATTTTTATAACATAATTCAATGGCATCGAACTAGTGTTGTTTCGCTTTTTGAAAGCAAAAGCTGAAGTTAAAATATATTTTGACTTTAACTTTCGCTTAAGCGAAAGCGAAATACAATTTAAATTGAAATTTTTTTAAAAAGCTAAGCGAAATACAAGCGAAATTAAAATAAATTAAAAAAATAAAGCGAAATACAAGCTAAATTAAAATCAATTTAATTTGACTTTCGCTTTTAACTTTCACTTTAACTTTTGTTTAAAATATGAGGTATTTTGAGTAATAAAGTAGATATTCATTATATTTTAATGAGATATGTATTTATTAAATAATATTTACTTATATTATTACTTTAAATTTGCCGAAATATGGTTTAAAACTTAAAAAAGCGAAATAAAAAAGAGAAAGTTAAAGCGAAAGACAAATTAAAAATAAATAATATGGAAAAGTGAAATACAAGTTAAATTAAAATCTAAATCAACTACAAAAGCTAAAGACAAGCGAAATTGAAAAATTTTTTTAAAAGCCAAGATAAATACAAGCGAAATTAAAATGACTCATAAAAGCGAAAGCTAAAGTCAAGTTAAATTTAAAAGTTACAAATTAAACAACACTACATCGAACACAACAACAGTAACAGCTTCTTTTCGGCATCGAATAACAGATTAGTTTGACTGAGTTTGTCATCACGTGTGCCGATATAGTAATTCTGCTCAATCCAGTGGTCGATACATTTCACGACATAATCAGAATTAAGTTTCAGTAGATAATTAATTTCATGGATTGTTTTCTGTTCGTCTATAGCGCCGAACGGTATTTTTTTGATCGCGTAAAACTTGCCGTCGCTATATGATCGCGCTTTAAATACAGTGGAATATTGTCCTTCATTTATCGCTCCGTATTCTTGAAAATTCGTTTTATACTGAAACTGTATTTCATAGTTTTCTTTCTAAAGAAAAGTGATTAGTGTAACAAATATAACATTAAATCTACAAAAAATTTTTGTTATTATAATAAAAATTGAAAAAAACATTTTTATCTTCTAAACTTGTACTCACGTTTGATATTGTTTTAATGACCTTTTTTGAATTTAATTTAGTTTCAGCTGCAAGTAATAATTAGTTTGAGAATAAAGTTACTAAAAAATTTCACTTAAATTCAAACTCACATTCGTCACTATTATCACTTATATTTTCTTCCAAATTAATAATTGAAACACAATTTATATTGCTATCACGAATTATTTTAATGTTTTCAAAAAGATCGTTTGATGAATTAATACAAGACCATGAGTTATGTCCATTAAGAATATCAGCACATGTTGGTCTAAGTTTTGGAACAGCTCCTATGCATTTTAAAAAGACCTGCTTCGCGTTTTCGTAAATTGCTTCCAGTTTTTCTTCAACATAGTTTATATCCCTTTTCTATATAATATTAAATAAAATTTCATAAACTTTTTAAATTAAATGTTTAAAAAAGAGTATAAATTTTTTTAAAATAAATTACTCGTTCAAATCTATATTTAAGACTTCTTTCATAATAAGTCCTAAACTATAAACATCAGCTTTAGTATCGTATTTTCTTTCATTTAACTCTGGTGCTCTGTAAGCACTCGTGCCGATATACTTAGTATGTGATTCTTTAACAAACTTGTGATATGTGGACAGACCGAAATCTACAAGTTTTATACACCGATTGTTTTTCCCTTTTAGAATCATAATGTTTTCAGGTTTTAAATCTCTATGAAGTATTTGAGGTTTTAATCTGTGTAAATAATCCAGACACTCAAAAATTTGAACTACAATTTCATTGGAAATGCTGTAATTATGTGTGTCCATAGAGTTTTTTTGAGAACCACTTAGTAATTTAATTAATTCCTTTAGTGTCATCGAACATAATTCTGTTTGAATATGTAGTAGCAGAGGTTTGCTAGAATTGTATAATAAACTTTGAGGCTGTGTGTTTGGAATTGGAGTTTTAAGATAATAATTATCTTCAATCCAACTCTGAATATATTTTACAACATAATCACTATCAAGTTTAGATAAAACTTTAGTTTCTTTTAAGGTTTTCTCGCGAGCATTTTCTTCAAAAGGTATTTTTTTATTGCAAAACTTTTATTAGTGTCCAAAGATTTAACTTCATACACTGTTGAGAAAGAACCGTATCCTAAAGAACGAACTTCTTTAAAATATGTTTGATATCGACTCGACATGATTTGATTATCTAAACAAATTAAATTTTTGAAAAAATTCATTAAAGCTTAAAAGTAGATTGTGGAATTTAGATTGAACTTGTATTAAATGTTAATATGGTGTGAATTTACTGGCGTTTTTAAAAAATAATTGTTATTTATCTTTTTAATTATTAATTTTTCAAATTGAGTTTAATTAATCAAAGTTATTATTAAATCAGAGTGACATAATAAAGTTTTTCAATATAGTATTTAAAATTATATTTTGAAAAAAAAACTTAAGGGGAATAGATAGGCTAATAAACAAATAAATAAATAAACACTTCAGCGATATTTTAAGCTGATTCACCATACTGCAAGTCAATAACAGTTACGTAATTATTACTAATTAATAATTAAAACATTCACGTAAGTTAATAAATTTGTGTAAACCATTAGTACTGTAAATAGTTACACAATCTTCAAACCCATAGAGGTCTACTCACAGTAACTCTTAATATTCTTGGCGTGAAATCACATAGGATTATTATTAATAAAAACTTCTTTTTAAATTTTTTTGAAATTTATTTGTTTTTTTGATATCAACGATATTGTCGCAATGTTTAACAATCAAAACTGCCCACTGTGATTGTTTAGTTTTTTTTAAAAGATTCCATGTATTTAGAAGCTTTTTAGATTAACATAATTTTAATTTCTAAAACATTTATTTTTAATTAACTTATCATATATATTTAAGCACATTACTATTTCTACAAAAATGAAATCATTTAACTTCTATGGTAAAATGTATAGCACTCAATAGTGGCGTACATATAGCTAAAAATAAAATTACTACTATTTCGTGTTTTGGAAACTAAAATTTAATGTATATTTTTCGATTTAAAGTTTTCGACTAAAAATAAATTTCTTATTTGATAAAAAAATTAACAGTTTGCCGTTTTTTAAATCTAATAGATTTATCTATAATGAAAAAATTTTAGTTTACAATAGAGATGGGAGAGCCTAAGGCTAAACAGTAGTCTCTAGGCTGACAGACTTTTAGTGTTGTTTTTATTTTGCAGTTTTAATTTTGATAGTTAATAGATATTTTGAAATCAAAATCAAAATAAAATTTAAATGGAAAAGTATTTACAAATTAATTAAACAAGTCTTAAGTGTTAATAATGAAGTTTAATTGTATTCAATGAGTATTTAAAAACTTACTTAAGTTTTCTTGATTTATGCAATAAAAAAATGCTATGCTATGAAAGGTGTACCTTCTTCTTATTAGTAATATTAATTTGTAGTTATTTTTGTATCTCTAAATTTTTTATTTTATTTCAAATAATTTTTTCAAAATATTGAAAATGATAACAAATATATTGCCTGACTAATAAAAAAAAAGAATAGCGTTACCATTTCAGTGTGCAATTGCTTTATTCATTCTTAATGCGATAAGAAAAATATTTGTTACTACGCTATAATGCGATAAAAATTAAATCTTAAAAAACTTGGGTTAAATTGTTTGCTGCGAAGAAATTATTTTCAATTTCCATGAATCTCTTTCCATTATCTTAAAAATAAATAAAGTCTTTTAAATACTTTAAATAAACTACAGGATAAAAAATTTAATAGCTGTACAAAACTTTGAAAAGACTGAAAACAGTGAGTATTTTCTAATAAAATTTCTACATTTTACTTCTTAATAATAATGGGAAGATAAAAAATTAATACGTCATAAAAAATTGTCAAATAAAATGCAAAATATATACGTGTGATTTAAATTGCTTTAGTTATGCTTATTTCAGATAAGAAATATTCGCTCTCATATAAACTCTTTCAATGCAATGAATTTTTTTACATCACAATGAATTTAATAAAACATGTTTTCTAAAGTTTTCTTTTCTATTTTGCATTAGAGTGCAGTGCAAGCGATATATTTCATGCTTAGTAACGGCTTTAATCATAAAACAATTATCTGTTATCAACACAATTACTAGACATTCAATGACAATACATTGAATACACAATTGTCATATCTGTCTATATTTTAAAACGTAAGCTCAACGCACATAACAATAATGGCGGACAGAGAAACTTATATCAATAATAAATTGAGTAGTTTTCTGCAACTGATCACACTCGACAAGTTAGTGGCTGAGCTTAAAGATAGCAAATTTAGATCGTCGATGAAGGCGTTTCATTTATTAGTAAGTGTCGGAATTTTCGGTCAGGAAAATGTTAAATTTCGGTCTGTCTCCGGTTGAAATTATAGTTGAATTCGGTTGAAATTTTCGATCGAATTTTTATTATAAACATGTCTACACAGACTCAAAAATACAAAAGGGTCAGTAAATATAAATTTCCGTTTTTTTTATTGTTGAAGGAACTTCAAAACTCAATGGATTTAAACGACAATTTTGCCAAAATTCGCAAAAATTAGAAGGTGCCTTAAAAACTCACCGGTTTTAATCGATAATTTTTTAATTTTCTAGAATTTCGGTCGCAATGTTTATGTTTCGGTTATTTCGGTCGATAAACCTTGTTTTCGGTTTTTTCGGCTTTAAAATTGTTATTTTAATACTACTAATGTTTGAATATACCTTAACCGAAGGTTTGAGCTCAAAAAAACTTTCGGTTATAACCGAAATTTCCGACTCTTAGTTATAACAGAAAGTTTTTTGTAACCGTTAGAATAAACATGTTTATAATAAAAATTAGACCGAAAATTTCTACGGAATTCCACTATAATTTCAACTAGACTCCCAAATTGTTAAAATTTTCAGGCCCAAGCCCTACTTAGGCCCGACAGGTTGAAGCCCCTCCCAACCCGAGCCCGATTTTTTTAAAAAGTCAAAAGCCCGTCCCGAACCGGCCAGATACAATTAAATAGGAAATATTAAAATAAAAATATTTCTTTATATAGTGGTTTAATTTTCCCTAATTTACTGTAATTAAACAACCCCCTCATGTTTTTAACACAATAGAAGAGTTATTTTGACTTTTTAAAATAAATTAGCTTCACATTAAAATCGATAAAACCATAAAATTGTGTTGAAAATTTTGAATTCGGGCCATATTAGAAAAACCTTAAAGCCCGGCCCGACTTTTTAATTTCAGGCCCGAAAAATCGGGGGCCCGTTTGGTAGTCTAATTTCAACCTAAAACCGACCGAAATTTAACATTTTCCTGACCGAAAATTCCGACAGTTATAACCTAAATTTCCGACACTTATTTATTAGTAAGTATTAACTATAAGATAAAGATAAGTTTTATATTAAATATGCTTCGGTTTAATTCAAAGTTTTGGTTTAGTTTTATTTATTAAGTATTGTCTTTGTATTGAGAGTTTGGCTTTTTTAGTTTAATTTAGTTTGAATTTTTTTCAAAAATATATTTTCAAATATTTTAATGATAATCATACATATTTAAACACAAAATAAAAAAATAAATAATAGCAAAAAGTATAGTCTTTAAAATAAGTGTGGCGCGCGATAGTGACGGACATATCGCTAAGAAAATGAGATTACATTCCAAGCGACAGTAATATTGTCATTGAAACTTAACAATATATATTTATAAAATAGATATTTTATGAGGTTCAAAAAAGAGTGAATTATATCTGATAGATGGCATCAGTTATTAAATTGGTATAGTAATTGTAATAAAAAAGAAATAATCTCAATAACAGAGTTATTTATACATGGTTTTTTGCGCTATGACACTGGATAGCAATGATTTTATTTTTTTTATCTATACTGCACGATAGCTCACATTTAGCTGATTTGAGTTCAGAGATTTTAACTCTTATTTAGAAGGCTATCAGACCTCATTAATAAATAAGGTATTAGTAATTGTAAAGAGATTGAAATAAACTCAATGATAAATAATGAATTCCTTATTTGTTTAAAAAATTAAGAGTTTAATGTTTTTTATCTCTAATAATTATATCTATTATGAAAACCTCCCGTTCAAAACTTATTTTAAAAATATTATGAATAAACAATGTTAATAATTCACAGTTAACGTTTAATAAAATTCATTTTAAATTTAAAAACTTACATGTTTCGCTTATATTCGTCGAAAAAATGCTACGCTTTCCAAAGGTGTGCCTGCACTGTGAGACACTTCGTTAAAAAATGACAACTTTTTACTATTAGATAAATAAGTGAAAGAATGAAGTAATGAATAATAAAAGAACGTTAGAGTCTAAAAGAATGCAAAATGTCAACGAGTAACAAAAATTGCTTCGCATATCCTTTATTATTAGATAAATACTCAAAACGTTTTGTTATTATGAACGTTCAGTTACAACTACGTTAAATTCGTTACTATTAGGTTAAGGTATTCTGTACTTTATTAATCTGCTGTAAAATCAGATATTTGCTACATATGACGCTGGTCTGGAATGCATGCGATAATTAGCTTAGTTATCCTATTAATTAGAAACCGTTATCTTTAATGAAGACAATTGCTGGAAATAAACGTACGTTTTAATACAGAATTGTAGACGTACTATAATATAACGTAGTAGAAAATATGTTTATTAGTCTTTAACTATTTTTCTTTAACTTTAAATATAACTATTTCTGAAAAACAGCACTCATTAATTTTGTGCTCTGCTGTATAAGAGGTATTAATTTATCAATAAACTGATTAATTTAGTAGTATGTAATATTTGTTAAATTATATTTTTAGTTAATTTTCGTAACTGTGAATTTTTTTCATTTGAAATAATTTTTGCAAAAAATAGTACATGATAAAAAATATAAATGTCTTAATAATAAACAAGAATAGCGTTACCATTTCATTGTGAAATTGCTTTAATCATTCTTAATGCGATAAGAAAGATATTCGGTAACCTTTGTTACTAAGCTATAATGCGATAAAAAAATTAAAAACCTAGGGTTAAGTTTGTTGTGAAATAGACTACAAAACGTGCCGCAGACTAATCGGGACAACGCTGGCTCCCAACAAATTTTTCGACTCGTGTCGGGTTCGATACTAAAAACCAAAAAGGCGGGTCGGGTTAGGGCTTAAGAAATACCAAAATAATCGGGCCAGACTTTAAGATTTCGATCCTAAGTCGGGCTTGGGCAGAGGGTTAATGAATTTAATTTATTGCAAAATCTCATAGTCTCTTAGATAGATGGCGGTCGCAATTTTGCCGCACTTATCGC
This sequence comes from Steganacarus magnus, assembly GCA_034698365.1. Classification (NCBI taxonomy): domain Eukaryota; kingdom Metazoa; phylum Arthropoda; class Arachnida; order Sarcoptiformes; family Steganacaridae; genus Steganacarus; species Steganacarus magnus. Next base: position 12,906 of record JAQIVF010000688.1, read on the forward strand.
TACGGATATAATAGTGATTAATATTACAAGCCACAGTGCTATTGTCATTAAAAAAGCTAACAAGTTTAATAATATGGTTTTTTATCTTACATTACCAATTGTGAGGTTTTACCAATGACACTAGTAATTATATCAAAAGATGAAAGCAGTGAAGAAACTAAGTTTATTCAAAGATTTTAATTAATATTCGAAGTCTTCAACTAAATACGTTGTTTTACACAAAAATTCTATTGTAAAAATTATATAATTTTATGAACCTTATTTTTACGCTAAAATATGAAAATGTAGAAAAATATTTACCTAGTGATATCAGTAAGCATTATCAGTTTATTAAAGATAATAAAAGTGGTGTATGCAACCTAAGCTGGATAAGTATGTGTATAAAAGAGTTAATAACTATTTTGCTTTTCATTTGACAATAAAAATTTAATGCGTTGCTTTTCTTTAAGATATATGAAAAAATATTTTTTATAAAATATTTTTAGCGTTTTAGTTCACCTAATATATGTTGCTGTTTTTTCAAAAATTAGAAGAAATAAAGTAAGTCGCAATTTTTTAGTAATTTTAAATTATAATTTAAAATAAAAATATGATAATTGAAATTAATTAACTTTAAAGTAGATCTCAAAAGATTTCTAATTGCTAAGATTATTAAACAAATTTTTAAATAATTAAATGTAAATTACAAAATTAATCAAACATTTTGAATAAAATTTATATGCTAACAGCTTGTAAACTTTCTTACAATGCCTAAAAAATGTTTTATAGAGTTTTAAAATCATAACTTGTCAAATATTTTCTGTAACTCTCTTTCTTTATCTCACTCTAACTGTCAAAGTCAAAGTCAAAGTCAAAGTCACAGTCACTGTCTCTCTCTCTCTCTCTCTCTCTATCTCTCTCTCTGTCACTGTCACTGTCACTATCTCTCTCACTCACTCAATCACTCACTCTTAAACATAACATAACACAAAAAAAATAAAACAAAGAAAACGAGAAAAATAATTTTAAAATATCTATTCTAGTCTCTATATAATTTGTTAACTTATTTATAATTAATTAAAACAAATAAGCTCCATAATCGCTTAAAATAAACTGCTTTATTATTTTTATGAATAAATACTCAAGTAATTTTAAAAAATTGCTTAAATATTTTACCTTACTTGTGTATATAATTTTCCTAGACTTTTGTAAAATAAATTATAAAAATATAGTGTTCGAATTTTTATTTAAGAAAGAAAAAAGTCCTACTCTACATTTTATATTACTCTCTCAGCAACAGAAAAATTCTTTAATTTGATAAACTTAATTTATCGTTATTATTGAAGACATTTATCTCAAGAGTTAGAAACTAAAATTAAACTTATATACTGATAACGTATTAATGATATTATCTTCATATACAAAGTACAGGAAAATATGGTTTAGAATTTTTGTTAATAAAGACGACTAAAATAAATGCGAGTTTTTGAAACTAGAAATATATATCCCTTTGTATTGCCTTTTAATCTCTTATTTACAATCAATTATCATAACTTACCTTATCATATACAAATATTCTCATATATATATATATATAAAACGTTTTTTTAACGTATCTTAAGAAAAAAGTAAGATAAAAACAATTTATAGAAGAAATAAAATAAGAAAATCAAATTAATAAATTATTTTGAAAATATAATTTTTTAGAATTTTTAGGATTAACTTACTTTAATACAGGGATTTGTCTTGTGTTCGATTATAAAAGATTAGAATTTGTTATGCACTTGAAATGCATATAAAATTCATAAACTTAAAATAATTTCAAATCATTATACGTTTATTGAATATTTATTATTTTTAATATTACTCCTAAAATTATAATACAATTTTCATCATTGTAAATAAAAATTTCAAGATTATAAATCAAAATTAAAATTTTAATTAATGAAAAGTATAAGATAAATCTAGTATAATCATAGATAAAAATAAGTAAAAAATTAAAAATAACATAATTAAAAATTTTATATGCGGATTGAAATTAAATAGATTTTATTATTTTAAAAGGATAGTCTAAAGAATAAATACAAATACATTGACTCTTCATTGAAATGGTGTCCGAGTATGAAATAAAATTTCAAGAACTTGGTCCTCTTGGAGGTGAATTTTCAACCGTATTTAAAGCAAAGTCGAATGTTGACGATAGGTTTTATGCGATAAAGAAAATACCGTTCGCCGAAATAGATAAAGAGAGGACTTTAAAGGAAATTGACATTCTATCAAAACTTAGTTCTGATTATACTGTAAAGTATATCGACCATTGGGTCGAAAATAATTACTATAACAGCGAAAATGATGACAACTTATCGCTATCGCTAACAAGAGTACTACGCGACCCACAAAAAACATTATTGCTTCAAATTCAATCAGAACTGTGTTCAATGTCGTTGAAGGATGCGATAAAAATTCTAAATGACAACACACCTGCCAACTGTATGAAACCAGAGAACTTTGGGTTAGCTTGCGAAATCCTTATTCAGCTTTTAGAATGTATTGACTATTTGCATACATTGGAACCACAAATAATTCACCGCGACTTAAGACCGGAGAATATACTGCTAATTAGCGGACATAACGATCGCTTTGTTAAATTAAATAATTTTGGTTTGTCTACTTATCATGAGTATGTTAATCACTCACATTCAGTGTTGGGAAGGAAAATCTATGGCGCTCCTGAGGTTGCATATGGAAAGTATAACACAAAAGCGGATATTTATAGTTTGGGTTGCATTATGCAAGAAATGTTCAACATTAATATAAATAGGTATGTAATTTATATAATTTATATGTTAAAAATTGAGTGTATTTTTCAACTTATTCTTTGTCTAGTGATGAAAATAATATCATTGCTGATCTAAAAGGTAAATACGAGGTAATAAAAAGTTTGATCCTCAAATGTCAAAATGTCATCGCAAAAACGCGACCAGATTGCAGAGAAATTCTTGATATGAGTGATTCTTGGGCTCACATAATACCGGGCGAAAAGTTCATTTATAAGATTAAATCGATAGCAAATACTGAATTTCAAGCATTAATTAACATCGATGACGAAGATTACACATTATCGATACAAAATCCAGACCCACATAGTAAGGCAGTTTTAAACTGTGTCGATCGCAAGATGGTTATTTATAAAAATTTTGATGCGTTAAAAAATTTACTTGATTTAAGTAAATTGAAACCGGCTTTGAAACAGTTACATAAATTGATTGATAGAAAAATGTATGAACAACGTATTGATTTAATGAACAAAAGTCTTAAATATATAGTAAGTGGGAAAGTATTGCTTTTAAATTTAACAATCCGTTATTTATTTTAGTGTAATAAAGCCTATAAAACTAAAAAATGTAATAATCGTGTTTATTTTTTTAAATCTGAAAGACAGATCCAGAAATGACGAAAAGATATATTTTAGAGGAATGCATAGACTTAAATAATGAAAAAGAGTTTCAGAGTTTCATACAGATCCTATTGCACACCGCGAACGACAAACTCGCTGTAAAATTGGATCCGCAGTGCATTGACATGTGGGATATCACGCGATGTAATCCAAAAGACGGTTTTGTTACTCAATTTAGTTTCGGTTTATACAATAAACGCGACACACTGAAGCATAAATATCCAGTTACTACTGATAACTGTTATACAATGGATAAAAAGCCGCGTGGCTTGTGTTACATAGTGAACAACTATTTCACTGTTGGCACGTATATAGAGATGCAACGATTTCGTAATATTTTCTATCAGTTACACTTCAAAGTTATAATTGAGAAAAACTTAACTGCCAATGACTTAACAGATCGTTTATCAAAATTATCCAAACGTGACGAACTAAACAAACACAACGCGTTCGTATTTTTGAGTATTACACACGGAAACAAAAATAATCAAATTGCGGGCTTTGATAATATGCCGATTGATATCGACGATATTGTAGACATGTTTAGCAATCAAAACTGTCCACAGTTGCAGAATAAACCGAAAATGTTTTTCCTTAACTGTTGCCGGGGCTGTAAGTTATTTTAATTCCTTTAACTTATTTTGTTAAAGTGATATATTATTATAAATAAATGTTTTGAATTACAGCCGGCAAACATTTGGGCGTTTCTAGAGGAGAAAGTCTTGAGTCCTCACCTTTGCCTTATATTATCAAAAAACCTTTGCCAGATAACAGTGATTTTGTTATCTGCTACTCTACTTTAGACAGTATGGTTAAATGTTATTATTTGTAAGACTAAGTTGAATTATTTCAAATTTGTAGATTATGTGTCTTATGTTAACTGGTATAAGGGGACAAAATTTGGTGAAATATTTGCAGATATTTTAGTGGAAAATGTTTGGTGTGATGATCTCAATACTATATTGATAAAGGTATTTGACGTTTAATATATTAAATCATAGTTATACAGAGGAAAAAATGCTGCTTGTCATGGGTTGACACCCGTCAAGAAAATAGGGAAAATCTGACCCCTCCTAACGAAAAATCGCTTTTGCAAATATTTTCGATTAAATTCGATGAAATTTTGAGATTCCGATAATTTCTATCAAAAATAAGGAAAAAATTGGTGACCCCCCAAAAAAAATTGAGAATCAAGAGAGTTGACCCAACCCTAGAAGCTTTGAGTCTGTGCAACTATGATAGTAAACCATATAAATATTTATTGATTTACTTTGTTTACATTATAGACAAACGCGTTACTGCTCAAAAAAGCGGAACAACTTGAAAATAAGCAAATATTTGAGTGGAAATCAGTGCTAACAAAATCGATTAAGTTCTTACCATTCACTCCACACGAAATAAAATTAGTGGATAAACCTCTAAAAATAAATTAGAAGCTAAATGGACAAACGCTATGCTATGTTAAGCTATTATTATGCTATGCTATGGTTATGTTAAGTTCTTAACAGTTTAGTTTTACTTCTAATTTACCAAAAATATATTATAAAATTCATCTCTAATATAAAAAATATTAATTATATGTGATGTATTTCAATTAGTCTAATACATTATTTAATGTGAAAATAATTTTCATTCAATTTAAAGTTTATATTCAGTATGATATTTTATTTGCAATCAAATTATTGAAGAAATCTATTGCCACCATTGCAATGAATTGCATTGTAAAATAAAACCGTCATATAATTTAAATATGCGTTACAATTTAGTAATATGATTTAACTAAAATTACCTCATAAAATCAAGTTTTATTGATAATAAATAACTTCCAACAACAAATTCCTATTTTCCTTTCACTTAGTCGTTCGGTGATAAACAGTAAGTGCAAATAAACAAGTAGGAAAATAGAATTTATTTGAACTTATAATTTGAATTTTAATAAATTTGATATTATATGACCTTGTCTTCAATTCGAAATCATTTCGTGAGTATTGAAATTTTAGCAATAACTTAAACTTAACGAATGCGTGACTAGTAATCGATGACGAATATTGCATAACACAGTATAATTCATTTTTATCGCATTATAGCGTAGTAACAAAGGTTTCCTGAATTTTTTTCTCATCGTACTAAGAATGAATAAAGCAATTGCACACTGAAATGGTAACGCTATTCTTTTTATTATTCAGACAGTTATATTTTTTATCATATTTAATATTTTGCAAAAATTATTTGAAATTAAAAAAATTAGAGTTACAAAAATAAGTAAAATTTAATATTAACAAAAATTATATACTAAGAAATTAATCAGTTTTATTGATAAATTATAGATCTTATACAGTATAGCACATGCAGACGGTTAAATATCACTGTCTGTCAGCTAAAGTTATTCTGATATGTGTTAGGTTTATAGTCTAAAGAACATATTTGCCACTACGTCTACAATTGTGTATTAAAACGTACGTTTATTTCCAGCAATTGTCTTCACTAAAGATAACGTTTTTGATTAACCGCGTGACTAAGAAAAAATGTTATCGCATGCATTGCAGTTTAGTGTTAATTGTATAAAATAGACTGATTTTACAGCAGTTTCATAAAGAATAGAGTAACTGTAAGCACTTTCAAGTAGTGTTGTTTTGATATTTAACTATTAAAATTAAAATCAAAATTATTTAGGCTAATTAATTATGATTAATTAAAATTTATAGACTATCAATATTATAAAAAATAAAATTATCAAAATTAATAGACTATCAAATTAAGAAAAAGGAAAACTATTAAAATTATTATACAATCAAAATGATTTTAAAACCAATTATTAAAAGCAAATTAAAAT
>JAQIVF010000689.1:0-19160 GCA_034698365.1 Steganacarus magnus
TGGTTCTCACTTTTCATTACATTTTTCACATCTCTATTCACTAAAATTTTGTCTATACGTAAAATCGTTTGACTCTAACTATTTCGTTAACCCATCGTAGAACCCACTCATTGCTGTATTTAAATCGCGCAGTTATTTGTTTATAGAAAACTTTCGCCATCTATTGCCTAAATAATAGTACAGTGAATTATTATTAGCATTAAAAACTTGTTACTTTAATCCGCACATAATGCCGTCAAATGTGCCAATTCTATCAAACTAATAATTATATGCCCGAACAAGAGGTCATGTTTGGATGAACACTGGCTTAATCGCACACACAATTAACACATTAACGATTAACGCACACAATAATTATGTATTGATTTTTTATACTATCGATCATTAGATAGTTTGTATTATTGAATCTAAAAAATGATGCAAAACAGTGGCGATATGGCGCTAATTATTGCGGTAACAGTTGTGTGTTACATCAATTCATTGCACTGTCAATTCGTTTTCGACGACATCTCTGCGATCGTCAATAACCGCAATATACGCACAAACGAGAGCAGTGTTTGGTCACTGTTTTCCAGCGACTACTGGGGAACACCCATACACTCGGAGCACAGCCACAAGTCGTATCGACCATTAACTGTGATCACCTTTAGGCTCAATTATCTGTTGAATGGCATCAATCCATTTGGTTATCATTTGGTGAATGTGTCGCTTCACACCGCAGTTTGTTTGCTTTATTATCACTTCTGTGTTAGACTTCTCAAACACAGTAAGTCAGCGCTCATTTCGTCTCTCCTTTTCTGTGTTCATCCACTAAAGACTGAAGCGGTAAATGACGCGATTCTAAGAGTTAAATAAATGAAACAAACCTAAACTAAATTGTTAATACTTGCAGGTGACAGGAGTGGTGGGAAGAGCTGAACTGCTATCCACGCTATTCTTCTTTGTGTCTCTGTTCGCGTACTCCACTCGCAAATATGTCTATTTTATTGTTACAGTTATTTGCGCGATACTCAGCAAAGAACAGGGAATAACAGTATTAGCGGTTTGTTTTGTGCGCGAATTATGCGATTGCATTGTGAAACGCAAACCAACTCTAATCGATTGGCGTTCAATTAGTAAATGCATTTTTCTGTTAACATTTGGCGTCGCATTACTAGCGATTCGGGTCAGTATAATGGGTGGCAAGAATAGTCTACCGGTGTTCACAAAGTTCGATAATCCCGCGTCATTCGAGTCATACCCGACGCGTCACTTGACGTACAACTATTTACTGCCATTAAATTCATTGCTGCTAATATATCCGTATAACCTGTGCTGCGATTGGACAATGAAATCGATTTCACTCATACACACGTTTTGGGACCAAAGAAACGTGTGGACACTATTATTTTATGTTGTGTTCGGTTTACTATTGTATCGTTCGCTGGTCAGTCTAATATATCAAAAATGTGATCGACTAGTGATCGCGATGGCATTAATCGTATTCCCATTCATTCCGGCCACTAATTTATTCTTTGCGGTCGGATTTGTTATCGCGGAGAGAACGCTATACACGCCAAGCGCCGGCTTTTGTCTTCTATTAGCTATTGGTTACCAGAGGCTAGAAAATAGTTGCTACTTTTGCGGCAATAAGTTGAAGGAATTTTTTGTTTTAATGTTTTGCATCACTATATTCGCGTTCGCTTTGAAGACTCAGTCGCGAAACAACGATTGGAAGAACGAGTTAACACTTTTCAGTTCTGCGATCGAAGTGAATCCACTGAACGCTAAATTATATAATAATATCGGTCATTATTACGAGCGCATCGAAAACTATAGCAAAGCTATCGAATATTTCAAACTCGCTTCCGACTGTCAAACCGATGATTTGGGTTCAGACATTAATATTGCCCGAACTCTCATCAATATGGGACACACGCACAGCGCTGAACAGATGCTCTGGAAATTGAAGCCACGAGTGAAACTGTCGGCTGTCAACAAACGCATTATTCCTAGTTATTTGAATTTGTGGATTAATTTAGCGAATATTATATCTCGAAACGAGTCGAGACTAAGCGAAGCGGAAATTGTAAGTAACTAATTATTATTTATTGAAAATTTATAAAAATAATTTTGTTTGTGTATATTGTAGTTATACAGGGAATTAATTGGAATGCGGTCAGACTTTGTTGAGGCGTATATTAATTTGGGTGACATTCTTATACGTCAAAACAAAATATGGGAAGCGATCGATACGTATAAAACTGGTGCCAATTATTGGTCGAATAGCAAACAACGCAAAGCCGATCTTTACTACAATATTGGAGTCGCGTATTCGATGATATTTCGCCAAACATCTCACCTCAATCGAAATAATTCCGAACAGATCCAACAAATCGCTCAATACTTGTGGTACGCGATACGCGTCAATCCGTACCACAAAGAGGCGTTAATCAATTTAGCGATTCTCGCGCAACAGCACCAAAACTTGCTCAAAACGTATCGACAATTGTTGATTAATAAAATGAAACAATACTCTAGTAGTGACGACACGCAACTCATTTACTTTAACTTAGCGCTACTGATGTCAGACGAAGGCGATAACGATTCGGCAGTGCATTACCTGAAAAAAGCGATTTCCGTGAAAAATGATTTTCGTTCGGCACTCTTTAATTTGGCTTTGATTATGATTGAGAGTGAGAACTATTCGGACGCCGAATATTACTTAAAACAATTGCTGAGTTATCACCGAAATCATACTAAAAGTCTACTACTGCTCGGAAATCTTTACATAAATCATTTAAATGATTTGGACAGCGCTGAACAGGTATTGTATTGCCAAGTGGTTATGCGATGTATCGCTATTTCGATAGAAAGCTGAATATAACTAATTTTAATTATTATTATTATTTACAGAACTATTTAGAGGTATTGAAGTATAATCTAACAAATATCGAAGCGATTCATAATCTATGCGTAATCTATTCGCGTCGACACAAAACAAAAGAAGCTCAACAGTGCTTTAAGAAAGTGAATGCACTTAATATGGCAATAAATTTATGATTAGTTAAAGAAATATTATATGTTTTAATACGCATATTTCTAGTCTATCTGTGCCTTCTATTCACAAATATCTCCCAATTTCTAGTCGTATCACGTAAACTGAATTATCATTGATTTTTACTTAACTTATATTAACTTAGTATTATGTAAATTAGTTTTGTTTTGAACGCAATACAATTAAGTAGTTGTTATGATAACTAATACATTATATTGTAAATTTATATATCATTTAAATTAAAATCATTAGAAAGTTTATAGAAAAAATTGTCAATTTCTTAATTTTTAAGTTTCATTAAACTTAAGCAGTACTACAGACTTATTTCAATTAATTTGTAATGTTGTAACACAGATGGCATTATTTTTGATGTGTTTTTTAATCAATGCTACGCTTTTGATTCGTGTTTGCTTTGCTAATCAGAATAAAACTATAATTAGATTATCATACAATGATTGCCCCAACAACTCGGCATTAACTCATTAAAACACACTCTAGAGTACATAATCATAAAAAACGAGTTAATAATTTAATCAAATAAAATAACAACTAACAAATAGTAAAAGTTTACTTTTATAAATAGCAAAATAAAGCAAAACTCAACTGAAAATGTTGGTATGAAAAGGTACCAAACTTGATGGGCGATAGTGATTGGCAAACACACTCACTTCACTGGTAATGCGTATATAAAAAGCTAATGCATTGTCGCTCAGTCGCTATCAGTTGCGCTGCTATTATACTAATCGCTATAATAACGCAGTACACCATTAGTCGTATCGATTATTGGTCATCAACCCGAACAATGGCTACTAACGGCGTAAGCGAACACCAAACTGTGTACGAGTTCCAGGCGAAGGACATCGACGGCAATGAGGTGTCGCTCGAGCAGTATAGGGGACACCCATTGATCATCGTTAATGTGGCGTCCAATTGCGGCTTCACTAAAACCAATTACAAGGAGTTGAACGAGATCTATGACAAGTACGAGGAGAAGGGTCTCAAGATATTGGCGTTTCCTTGCAATCAGTTCATGGGACAGGAACCAGGTATTCATTGTTTGCTTGTTTGTTGCGATTTAAACGTTAATTAATTGTATTTTATAATTGATGATTGGTTTACGTTGTTGTTTGTGATGACAATTGCATTCACATATTGTTATTTTTTTAAAATTATAGTCTTGTAATTTTAGATTTTTCTAAAATTATAAATTGTTGATTAGTTTTTATTTTTATGGTTTGACTACACGACACATTCAGTATAAAAGAATAATTTTAGTTAATGTTTTGATGCTTTTCTGTGGAATTTTTTCACGTTTGCATGTTTTAACATACAATATATTGCGTTATATAGCGTTTTCTTTGCTGCAAAGAAGTTTTAATTTTTCTTTTCTTTATCGATTGCCATATCGTATTTTTCTAGTAGTTTTCTTTATCTATCAGTATTTAATTATTGGTGCGAACCAAATTTTTTTATTTATTTACTCATATTTATTAAAACTTATCGATTTCTGTTGTTGTTATTGTTAACTTTGCTTCCAGTGTTTTTCGCAGATTAACGAACACTCGTTTTTGCGATCAATAAAGATTATTATTTTCTAGACATTTATAAGTGTTAACGACGGGTCACATTCTAGAATCACATATATGTGTACCGATATTATAAAAGTTAATGAAACGGTTAACTAATACCACAGCTCTTATGCACAGTAAAGACGCAGTGCTTTTGTCATATAATTATGTCATTAATTTAATCGTGTAATAGTTTTTTTGGTTTTGTTATCGCGAAAAACGTTTAATGATATTTATGGGTTTTAATAAAGAAAATATAAATTAGATTTTCGTCATTTCTCTCGTCATTTTGTTAATGATTGTTAATGAAAAAACAAATCCGTTTATTCGATAAGAATTATATTCTCTGTTCTCTGTGTTAGATTTGAGCACACTTTTTTGCAAAAGCATCAAAACAATTAAACATATCCAATAAATCTTGTTTTATCTTTATTTTAGTATTATTATTATTATTTTCGACGATAACATTATTTATTCGTTATTATTATTAAATTTTGTTTTTCAAAAAAAATTAAATACTAACGGTATTATAACATAATGTTTATACTCTGCTAAATCTTTCAACGATAAAATCTTTATTTTTCTTATTTTTAACTCTTCTAATCTATTTTGAACGTCAAGGCTGTGACGTCGATATCAAGGAGTTTGCGAAGAAAAACAACGCCCGCTACGACTTCTTCAGCAAAATCGAGGTGAACGGCGAGAACGCGCACCCGTTGTGGAAGTGGCTGAAGCAGAAAGTGAGTGGATTTATGGGCAGCTTTATTAAGTGGAATTTTACCAAATTTTTGGTGAACAAAGAGGGCGTTCCGGTGAAGAGATTCGGTCCTTCCACTAATCCGAAAAAGATGGACCCAGACATTCAGGCCATTCTTTAGAAGAAGTTTTTTTTTGGGTGAAAGAAAAATTTCAAATGCAAAACGCAGTTTTTTATTATTTTTTATAATTATTTTTATTATTATTTTGTATTTTTATCCGCATATATATGTTGCGGAAAAATTCAACATAAATTAAAAAGTACAGTGAATTATGTAACTTAAAAAAGAGATTATTGTGTTTTTGAAAAGCGAAAAATTTCATTTTGATGAGAGATCATAATATTAATTCTTATTTCGCCTCGTAAAACAAATTCTCGTTACAAGAAAAAACTAATAATTTTTTAAGTATAGCAACATTTAACAATTCTTTTGGCGCTATGTCTTAATAACTAATATTCTGAATCTGTACTATTTTTAGTTTGCTTTATACTTCTTGTTAACTCGCATTCGCTGCTAATATTTTATAATATTTACTAAATATCAAATTTTTTTTTGAAATTATTAACAATTTTAAGTATTTAAGTGTTTTCGTTTTGAAGTGTTTATATTAATCTTTAACTTTTAACTAATTTAAAAATTTTGTGACTGACCAGTGAAGTGTGTGTTGACTGATCACAATCAAAGATCGAATATTAAATTATAAAACCAAATTTCAAAGTTTATTTGATTTTTATGATAAACGCTTAGTAAACTTAACACTCGTTAAAGTTTTCTACAAATATCAACATTAGATTCGCAAATCGACGATTGAGATTGAGATTTTGATTTGGACTCGTTTGGCAGTATAATTTCTAATTCATTTTGATTTATTAATTCTGATTTAAAAAATTTTGCGATGGTTTCGGAATCGTTGCTCTTGTGACGCGACAACGCTAATATTTCATGTCCATCTCCGTGATCGTCATCGCTTCCATCATCACCACTGTCATCGCAGTCACTGTCGTGGTCGGAGTGATTTGAGTTCGAAAGTTCCGTTTCCCCAATAAAATAACCGAGAAATAGCGTAAACCAATCTTGTGTCGCACTTTTAGTGTTAAATTCAGTGTTAATAATATCGAGTTGCGAATGATTAATCTGAAATCGATGCGTGTCATGAGCGTAGAGTGTGGCGCGAGACCACGAGTAACAAACTTCCAAACAAAACGCACAGCACAGCCAATACCACGGATCCGATTCACTATCCATATCGTATAGTTCACTGATTTCAATAATTTAAGGTAAAACAAAAGCACCGGTTGTTAAATATTGTTAAATAAATCTCACATTTTTTGTTTCGAGTGATTGGTCACCAGTGGCTCCATGTGATCAGTTTTGATTGGCTCACGAGTGATCGCGTAACCATTATTATCATGTAATATATTGTCATTAATTACATGGTTTTCAACAGACTTGTTTATTTTAAGTTTAAGTAGAGATAAGCGTAATAAAGAGTTTTGCTTACATAAAAGTTGATTTAAAAAACATTATAAATTACTAATTTTATTGAAAATCTAATTTTCAATAAATTAGTTTAGCTATAAAAATGTCATGATAGCAATAAATAGCGTTCTTATGTATTAATACAGATAAAATCATTGTTATGACAACAAACCTTTTTCTCGTTATTTCATACTTGAGAGTAATTTTCCAAATCAAGGCTTTTTTATTTAATGCGAGGAAACAGAATTCGAGAATTGAACGGAAAAATAAGGTTTGAAATAAAGAAAATAAGATAAAAGTGATGTTTTATTATTTCATAAATATAAAAAATGTATAAATCCTTAAAAGAGCTAATTTTTTGAAAAAATAGCTACAAAACTTTTGTCAAATTTTAATAACATTAGAAAAAATAAACTTTTAAAATATGAATTATTCACCATCACCTCTACCACCACCTCTACCATCTCCATCTCCATCTCCGTCACCATCACCACAATTGCCGTCATTTCTTTCGTAGCCTTTACTACGCTACTTCACATCAATTAAATTAACAAACATCGATCCCCAATGAATCTCATTCACAATAACACGACTGTAGTCCTAATTATAATAACTGGTGACACAATGTACCAGATAATTCTTATGCGGTTGAAGTTTATTGTGAGTGTTATATTGGACAGATGGCGCACGTTCTAACAACGAATTACACGCTTCAAAACAGAATAAACTAGATAAACATTATCACGGAACTGGCGGAGTATTTAACTTTAGACTCTAAATCACCAAACACTATAACTAAACAAACTTCTAGAGCTTTTTTGAGTGTCGCAACATTTTAACAGCTTTTGGTTTAATATCGTAATTAATATTTTTGAACATACAGTGCGGATCAAATTCGACGCATACGCTTAAATAGGATTAGGACTTATTGACAAAATTTTATAAACTTTAAAACTCATATAAAATTAAAACTTTTATTCATAATAATTTTTCAAAGTGACCATCGATTAATTAAAACAAAGTTTTAAGTCAAGTTACTTTTAAAAATTTTTGTTTATTGAAAATTCAATAATTAATTAATTTTTAAAGTTTCTAAAATTTTGTCAATAAGTCCTACTCCTATCTATCGAATTTGATCCGCACTGTACTTTTAGCTTCTGTACGATATGTACATTCACTCGCATTCGCCACTAAATATTGATATTGAAAATATTATCAATTTATATTTTAGTTTCGAATTGTTTATATTAACTTAATATTTAATTTATAACTAATTAAAATTTTTTGTGAGTTGTGTGCTAATGATCACAATCACCGAATTGAATATTTAATCATAAAACTAACTGTAAAGTTTATTTGATTTTTTTATGATAAAGCTTAGTAAACTTAACATTTGTTATAAGAATAGTTTACTATAAAACTATTATCTTTATATTTGAAATTTTTTTGAGATTTGGACTCATTATGAAAGTATAATTTATAATTCATTTCACAGCTAGTATTTCGTGCTCATCTTCGAGTTCCTCATCGCTTTCATGGTCATCGTCATCATCACTGACGTGACGTGAACTGTCAGTTTCGTCATCGGAGTTACTTGAGTGAGAAGATTCAGTTTCCCCAATAAAGTAACCGATAAAAAGAGTTAACCAGTGGTCTAAAGCACTTTTAGTATTGTATCCAATATCAATCTCTTCTTGTTGGGCACAACTATTATTAATCTTAAATTGTTGCATGTCATGAGCGGACAATGACGCTCTCGACCACGAGTAGCAAACGTCCAAACAAAACGCACAGCAAAGCCAATACCACGGATCCGATCCACTATTCATATCGTATAGTTTAATAATTATCATTAATTCAGTTAAAATAATAGTAAAGATTATTAAATTAAGCTTACATTTCTTGTGTGGAATGATTGGTGACCGGTTGCTCCGTGCGATCAGTTTTGATTGGCTCACTGGTGATCTCGTAACCAGTATTATCGGCTAAATTTTTATCGTTAATTATATCGTTTTTAGCAGCCATTTTTATTTTATGTCGAAAAGTTTAATAAAAGTTTTGCGTTTAAAAACATTATAAATATGAATTTTTTATATATTATTGAAAATATCAATATTCAATAAATTAATTAAGCTATAAATATGTCATTTCAGTCACACAATAAATACCACTCTTATGTCTAAATACAGATAAAATCACAATATTGTTATGACAACAAACCTTTTTTCGTTATTACATGCTTGAGTGTAATTTTCCAAATCAAGGTTTCTCTTAAGTTAATGCGAGTAAATATACGGAAAAATTATATAATTTAATATAATTAAATATTTTTAAAAAACCATATAAAGTGCTTATATTTTATTAACGGCTTATTTCGTAATTACAAAAAATATAAACTATAAATTCTTAAAACAAGCACTAAAATTATTTTGAAAAATAGCTATAAAAAACTTTTGGTCAATTTTAATAACAGCATTAAAAATAAATGTTCAACAAATTGAATCATTCGCCACCGCCTCCACCATCACCTCCGCCGCCATCTCCTCCACCATCACCGCCATCGTCATTACCCTCACCATCATTATCGTTATCGTCTTTTTCCTTACTATGATCCTTCACACCAATTAAATTATTAACAAACATCGATCCCCAGTCAAAATCGTCTGCAATGATGCCGTCGTCGTCATCGTTGTCATCAGCGGTCACATTATGTCCCCAGTAATTCTTTTTCGATTGGCGTTTATTGTGAGCGTTGTATTGAACAGCTGGTCCGCCGTCTGAGAACCAATTACACGCTTGCAAACAGAACAGGCAACACAAGCAATAGCACGGATCTGGCGGACTATTCGACTTTATCACGCAATTTTAATCGATATAACTTTACTAATCATTAGTAAAAAACACTTACGCTTGCTTTGGTTCGGTGAACACTATTTGTTTGTTGTTATCAGTTTTGATTATTGAGTCGCTATTGACAATCACTTTCTCCTCTAAATCACCAGACATTATATCTAGACATGATTCTCGAATTGGTTCATAACAATCGATGTTTTAGTCTAACGTAACCACACATTATTATTTGTTTATGTTTCATTGTGCGATAAATCAGTATTACTAGAGACCTCTCTCTCTCACTCCTCACTTCAATCCCAATCTTTTCGGGTCTAAAATGGCCTGTTTTGTTATACAGTGAATAACTTTTTACATTTAACTTAAATATGGATAACTGACATACTGGCACATTTGATTTCTTTAAATTCACTAAAAATAGCAACAAAAAAATTTTTATTGACACTTACATTAAACATAATTTTAATCATGGTTTACAAAATTGGTAAAAAAAACAATTTACGCAAACACACAAATGCTATAAAATATGAAGTATGAGAAATTAAATTTGATAATATGGCAACTGTTAGTATTTCACGGATAATCAAAGATTTTATTTAAAATGTTATTATTTGTGAATAATGGTAGAACGACCTCCAGCTGCAAGAGCGCCAACCAAACCACTCGAGACAAACCGATTTATGGGTCGATTACCGCTCGTTTTAGACCCAACACTAACATTGGACTCAACTGTTTTGTCAACGTTTCTCACATTTGGATTCGATACAACTGGTAATTGTTGAGAATATCCTTCATTAATAATTTGTGTTTAAATTTTTGACATATCATAGTAAAATTTGTAAAGTTTTTACAAAAAGGCAATTAAGAGTATTGTTAAGTACCTGTTGGCTGAAGTGGATCAGACACTGGTGTCTCAATGTTTGCCGCATATCGAACCGATACCACTGGTATTTGCTGAGAATATCCTCGATTAATAATTTGTGGATTTAAATTTTGACCGTATTCTTGAAGTGTCGAATATGGTATCAGACTTGGAAATAGCAGGGGCATTAGTTTATTAGGAATAAACTTAATCATATCAGCGATTACACCAACCATTGGGGTGTTTACAGCAGGAGTGGTTACAGCAGGAGTGGATGAAGTGGGCGCTTCAAATGTACCGATTGGTAATGAATTGGCCACCAGTACTGGAACTCCAACTCCGAATTGCGGCGCCACTCCTACTGAATCAACATTTTGCACCAAACCTATTGATTGTAGCGCACTATTCACGTCTCCAACTGATTGAACAACTGATTGAATAACGTCTTGTCCATTCAACTCTACATTAGATGGCACTTGGATTTGTCCGACGTGTTGCACATTTTGTACTGATTGCTCGTTTGCCACTTGTGGTTGCACTGGACCTACGTTTTGCACATTCGGTACAATGTATTGTAAACCTATTCAATTTAAATTCAAGTTATTATAAGTTATAAACAGAAAATGTTTTATTCTATAGTTTTAGACACTTTTCAAAGCCTAAATTCTGCGAAATTCATATCTAACGCGTATTTATTAATGCACCTGAAACTGGAACTTGATATCCTTGTTGGTATTGTGGCGCATATGCTCCTTGCGATCCATAAAAGTAATTGCGATTATATGGCAAATTATATGCCGGATTAGGAATGTAACGCACTGTGTTGTATTCATAAAGACTTGCATATGGATTGTTAGGCACAGCTCCGACCGATAAACTGCCAGCATTTCCAACCTAATCATATAAAGCAACATTTGAGCATTTATAGTGGTTGATCACTGACAGGTTAATGGGGTTTTTATACAACAAGAAAGGCCAGCTGCACAACAATGTGATTGTGGGACTTGGATCGCAATCTTAAAAAATTATAGACTGCTCACTTTTCCCCTTTTGAAACAATCTATTTGTATTTATATTTATATATCATTCAAAGCGTTTGATCCATTCAATAGATCTTTAGTTAAATTTAAACATATTGTGATTTACAGTATGCATATGTTGCGCACTACTAATCAAAAATATTTCATAACTCAGACATCAGACGAGAAATGTTATGAAGTGTCAAAAATAGATTTTAATTCAGACAGAAATGTGAATAATAGATTTGAAATTATAGTATTAATTAATATTTAACAATTGAATAAATTTAAATCAATCAATTAATTTTATTATTACCGCAGGAACAGGTACGCCATCCAATCTTACATAATAAGGTGCACCAAATGCAACGCTAAACAAGCATAATATAATTGCAATCAACATTTTCGGTTAAAAAACTAATGTATAAACTTTCTTCGAGATCAGTAAAAAGACTAACAAACCAAAACTAAAACATAGAATGACTAAATAATGCAAAAGCGAATTCCTTTTATGTCCTCTGGTGTATAGTCTCTAGAAGTGGATTCTAAAATGCAATGACTTGTCAAAGGCGGAGCCTTTCTTAATACTGGACAGTGAGTGGACGCATACGTATAATGCCTTGTCTGAGACCAGATAATTCATACCTAAATATTCAGAGTGACATTTAAATACTATATATAATTGATTGCTATTATATAGCATTACTTAGTAATGGCCAAATAATTATCAGTGTCAGTCGCCAATGATATAGTCTGCAAAAGTAAACACTTTAGTAGAAAAATTTCCCATTTCTGAAGAAGTTCTGAAGAAATTTCTAAATCTTTAAATTAAATTATTTTTGTTTTTAAACATTGATATATTTAAAAATCTAAGTTTAAAAATATTAAACCTTAAACCTAGTTATATAAATAATGGTAACAATTCGAAAAATATTGCACTAATTAGAGAGTGAAAATAAGCTTCACATTTATGTGCTCAGGATTTGGTCAATAGAGTATCGAAACCTTTAAACAACAAATTCAAGCGTAAGGTGAAACACCGTATAACACTGGATCCTTCTTAGAAAAATAGCCGCTGGCTTTTTGTAAATCTTTGGTCACTTTTGTTAAAATTTGAAAACTTTTCGTGGAAAATATCTACAAATTTATTTAAATGCCAGTCGAAGGTCGTTTCAATATATAAGCGATTTCTATTTTCAGATCTCAAAACCATAAATGCACTTTGAAAGTGGTTCCTATCGCTTATAACAATCTTCTATAATGGGAACAGTTTATGGTGATTACTAGAATAAAACCTTAAATGTCTTAACAATTATCAATTCACTCAAAGGTAAATCACATAAAATACTTTTAATGTCAATTTTTAATATTAATTTTAATCTCAAAAGTAAGTCAAAAATTTAATAATAATTACATAGAAATGATTAGATATCGGTTAAACAACCCCAACATAGTTTAGAGTTGACTTCAAATACAGTATGAAATTCAGTAATAGTATAGTATAGTAATTAGATACAATTAATAGTATAGAAAATAATTAAAAGACAATGATTTATTTTGTTCACAACGCAACGCCGAATCACTTTATAATATATATTTAAAATTCAAAAATATTCAATAAAAGAAAAACTATACATATATTTATTTTTTATTAAGATTAAGCTCTCCTTGTGATCGATAATAATAAAAAATTAATATAATTATTAAAATAAAGTCTATATTTTTTGACAAAAAAAATTAATTATGGCAAAACGTATACACACATCCAAATCATATTCCTCTATGGCTAATATAAAAATATAGTAACGATTATTATTATTATTATTATCTGGGTATAATACTGGCTAATATCTACAAATTAGCCAAAAAAAATATTGTTCAGCTAATAAGGGTATAATAATTATTATATAAATATTTTGTGTGTTTTGAATGCATCGTATATTATATAAGCTGTAGATATAATATTCTCTAAACTCGAATTAATTTTTCGGGATCTGTGACACCGAAATTCTGATTGATAACGTAAAAGCCTTCGGCTTCGGCGCACGGAGTGGCGAACGTCTCGTCCTGACACACCAGCAATCGCTGATCGAAAATCGTTTGATTCGGACAGAAGAAGCTGAACTGCTGTCGCGGCGGAACGCATACGTGAAACACTTGACAGTTGTTAGCGACGTCCGCGTAGTATCCGTAGTCGCGACCATCGCAGGTGAACGCCTCTTTCAAGTCTGGTACCAGTAATTCGACGCCAGATGCGAATCTGTATGCTAGTGATTGACGTTTAACCTAAAAATTTACATAAATTTGATAATCAGTTTCGTAACAAAAACTCCCACAATTTGTCTTAAGTTAACTAAGGAATGATCAAAAATCAAATTATTGTTCTGTAATTTTATGATTTGTTAGATTTTTATCTCAAACTTACAAACTGATTTGTTCTTTTAAATAATATATTTATTTGGCACAACAGAAATATATAATTCACTATTTTAACACTTACAGTGTTTTATTTTTGAATTCTATAATATTTGGATTAAAGTTTATTTGATAATTCCATTTCATAATCAAATAATATTAACTGAAAATGTTCTAAGCTTAAGATCTTAATTAATTTTGATTTTATTAATCTAGGGTTTTTAACCAGCAAATAATTGTTTTTTTTAAATGTTTAAGTTCTTTATAGGGGCAATAACTAGATAATTATTATATTATCAATACTTGGATTTAAGAACTTAATTATGCACATAAGCAAACTTTTTAAAATAAAGATTTAAATTAAGAAAAAATAAGTAAAAATAATTATATATTTAATTATTTAGTAGACGATTTAAATTGATTAAATTCTTTTAATTTTAAATATATTAAAAGAAAAGAGTTAAGTAAAAAATAAAATCATAAAAAAGTAAAATACTTCATACCCGAACATTTTTCGCGTAATTAATTTCAACGACTGTGGCCACAATGATCAATAAAGCTAACACAAACAATTTTGCCATTATTATTGCTTCGGATATATAAAAGAACTTTTAACAAGAATCGATAATAAAAAGCACAAAAGACTTTTAAAAATGAGTTAATAAAAAATCGTTTCAGCGATTAAAAAAATTTCTTGAAAAACAAACTTTCACTCAACAGCAACAGCAGCGGTATTGAGATTTTTTTCTTTACGTTGAGTACTTTTTCTTTTATTTTTTTAATATGTCAAACAGACTTCAAGAAACAAGTTATTTCCTTATATAAAAATATATATATTTAATATCAACTTTTATATTCACTTTCACTTGAAGCTATCGAATCGCTGAAAGACGGTTGAGCACGAATTTCGATGCCTTTTTGAGTGACTTGAAGGAGGATGTAATTTGGTTGCTGTGGCGTCATTAACGCATCTTCGTTGTGTGCCTGAGCTTCTCATTATTCGTATTTATTTTAGTAGGGCATCGTCTTAAGCAAACTTTGCGAAACACAGCACCTTTCATCCCCCCATCACTTTCAGCGACTATTCACAATCTTATGCTTAATCCCAATTAGTCGATCAGGAAAACAACAATTGAAAAGTTTTAAGCATAACTTACTTTCAATACACTTTTACAGGATTTTTTTCGCGGGGCTATTGTTATTTCTCTCTCTCTCTCATCGTTTAATATTTTTTTGTCTAGCCTTTTACTGCAGTGTGCTTTTATCGTCATCTTATTTAAACGATATGAAAAAAGAGAATTAATTTTTATTACCACTAAAATATCTTTCGATAATAATGGGCAACTAATAAGTTAAATATTGAAACAGAGCAAATACTTATTTAAATCCGTTCTTTTGACGCTGAGTTATTTTACAATAAAAGCGAGAGAGTAATAAAAATATACTGAGTGTGTGACTATGAGATTTTCGAGAGAAGGGGGTGTACAGCAACAGCAACAACAACAATAAAAATACATATAACTTTTCCTATTTTTTTATTATTTGTTATCTCTGTTGTCTCCGTGCAACAACGTGGCGCGTTAAACACAATACGCATAAATATTTTTAACTAGAGAGAGAGGGAGGGAGAGAGATTAAGTCTCCCAATATTGCACCTCTGAACTATGTATATCACCACTTGACAAGATTACAATTTTCTATCAAATAGCCTGCGGCTCTTAATTTAGTGTACAGAGTAATTCTTTCTATAACTTAAACGTACAAAAAGGCTGTGTGTGTGTGTGTGTGTGTGTGTGTGTGTGTGTGTTTGCTTTTCTTCTACATTTAATTATTTTTATCCAAATTAGGTTTTGGTGTTTAGATGTCAATTACGAGTTAGATATTAGTAAAATTTGTCTGCCTTTTATGAAATGTATGTGTGACTACACAGTTACAGTATAACACACTGTCTACGAGAGTCTCGCCAAATAATTAACGGGGAAAAAATTATTATTATTATTACTTTTTTATTGTTGATACGCTATTGATATATTTATTTTATTATGCCATTTGATATAATGCCATTTTAAATAACATTTTACACGCAGTTAATTGTGCATTAATTAACTAATAAACTCGTGGCTTGTTTAGCGATTTATGATGGTTTTACTATTGGTTTTAATACTAGAAAAGTGAAAGCGAAAGCATTAGGGAGTAGTAAACTGATAAAATCTATTAGTTTTTAATTTGAGAAAGTAATTCAAGACAGAGATATTTTAAATTAATCAATATTAGCCAAAAGAATATGAACAGAAACAAAATAAGACTTGAAAATTACTAGGCAGTCGTAAAAGCGATTAATTAGCAAAATAAGAAAACAATTTAAATCAATTGGATTTGGAGATGACATATTTTTTGCCAGAATTTTTACACTCTATGATAGTAAATTGCAAAGCAATCACTTGTCTAATTAGAACATTCATTCAAGTCTTACCTGTAAATGTAAATGAATTGCTATGATTTCTCATTTACCGCTTTATCATCTCATTTACCGAAATACAGGCGCCAACAAACTGTGAAATGTCTACCAATTCGGCAAACTTAACCAAATGACCCTATTCTGTTGACGCATTCCTATTATTCGGGTGCGAATCAATTAATCAAATATAACTTTAATTATATATAAAACAATACTGTTTAACTATAATACAAAAACTTGGCTTCTTTTTCAAAGTAATACTCATCTTATCATTAAAGTAACGAGAAAAACTCTTTAACAGTTTTCCATTTATTTTTATGATTGATTGATAACTTGATTTTTTTCTCTTAATTAAACAATAATGATCGTCACTCTAGAAATTAATTAAATTACACTTTAATCATAAGCACATAATTTAATCATATACGTACATATATATTGAACCAATTTTATTGTTTGATTATTATTTTAATCAGAAATTGTTTAATTTTTTCGCAATGAAAATGTTTTATTAATGAAAAAATCTGCGTCCATATTTTTAAAAAATAATTAGAAAATACTGAACCAAATAACTATTGAATTAAAAGAGAATTTGACTAAAAACAGAGTAGCTTAGGCTTAAGCTAGACGATTTTCGGTGGTTTTGCGGATACAATCAGGTATTATTACAGGTGTAAATTTAATAGCATTATTTTTTATGCAGTTTTTTGTGTGAAGTTCATTCAATTTAGTCGTGATTTAGAAACTTTCATGTTTTTATAATTTTTTTGTTTATCAACATAAATAAACTGATGTAACTTAGTCTAAGAGAGAAAGTCAAAACCTTCACAATTTAACAACAGTTGCTATACAAAAATCGAAATTATATTTTGTCTAAAAATGTAGCGCCACTGGAAATTAGTAAAAATGCTTTCTTTCAGACGTAAGTATTTTAACCAAATTTTCAAGTCTTGTTCTCTAAACTCCAAAATGTTCTCTCTTCTAATTAAAGCCACGAACTATTTGCGTGTCTTAGGAACGGAACTTAGATTAAAATAAAGTAACTAAACATTTTTTTGACACACCAGTGCATTGTTCTGCCAAATTGTTAGCGCAGACCAAAATGAATATAAATGCTATTAATGTTATTAGGCTTCAGAATTCTTTTGAAATAATAAAAGCGTAAATGGTTTAGAATTTAGTCCACGATTATTATTTAAATCTCACATTTTTTTCAATATTAAAAAAATTGTGTTAAGGTTTTGGACACAGAGAAAAAAGGTATTAAAAAATGTAATTCTATTGAAGAGTGAAGACGTTTTTATATAACTATTTAACATAATTATAATAGAATTTATCGGAAAAAATAAACGCTCAAAAAATTGTTTAACAAATTTTATTTATGTTTAGTGCAATTAATTTCTTTAGAAAACCAATTGTATATATCATAGATTGTTATTTTTTAATAAAACAATTTAAATCGTTTGGGTGATTACCGACGTGTTGTTCAATAAAGAGAGGATAATTTTCTATTTTATTATTGATTGGAAAGCAAACAAAAAAAAACAGATTAGATTTGAAATGAAATTGGAAAAATTACACTGACATCAAAAGAAAGAAAAACAATTTTTTTTGCGAAAAAAAATCTCATTAGATATAGAAAAATTAATTTAAGAAATGACATAATTATACAGATAGAGAAAAGCGGGAGTAAACTAATAAGCAATTATACTCTTCTCGTGTTTCTTTTTTTCTATTCAACTCTCATTACATAGTTTATCAATTACACTATTATTATAAATATTAGCCTATTATATAATAATAGATTCGCTTTCTTTTCGGAGATTTCTTTCCATTATAAACTGGCGTTATTAGTAGTCCTTGATGTGATGTAATGAAATGTCAACACAACACCGAAATTTTATCAGAAAACAGCGAAATATTTAGACATAAAAATAGTTATACACACACTCATACACACTATCTTATATGCATCTTCTCATCATTATTTTTACTCTAATGAATGAATCACGAGTAGCCTTGTATTTGTTTGTACGATAATGTTTTTTTCATTAAATTTTATTATTATAAGATTAATTTGAAAAATGAATATATTTTCACGAGTACGTGTTAAGTCAAATTATTTGTAAAATTAAATTTTAAAATTTCAAAAGTTTAAATTCTCAATATAAGTTATAGGTATATAAACTTACTGTAGTGTAGACTTAATAAACCCTAAACTTAGTCAAAACACGTGCATTTCAACGGATTTTAATCACTGAATGTAACTGCTCTTGTATAGGATAATTAATTGAAATAAACTTATCTTGTAAATCGTTTTCTGTTAATCAATAATTTTAAAAAAAATTTTGTAGTTTAAATTGCAAATATTTCTAAGTGTAAACTGCTTTTATTTATCTGATTCAATGTAATTGGCAAAATAGTTAAGTGCAATATGCGTTTATTTTAATTTACTTATTTATATTTATTAGAGTGTATTTAGTTTATATGCAATTATTTACAAAGATTTTAGTAGACATTTAAAATTTGTATTATTAATTTAAATGAGATACAGTGTTGGTTTCAGGGCAACAAATTTTCCCGTAGTATCTAATAGGTTGAGAGTTTTCTGTTGATTAGTATTCTTGTTTATAATACTCATAGTTACACAGAGTCCGAGACTCTAGGGTGGGGTCGAAAACAGAAATTCTTGATTTTTTAGGGGGGGGGGGTAA